>MJUU01015235.1:30046-54536 GCA_002080025.1 Modiolus philippinarum | reverse complement strand
AGTCCCATAACTCTTGCAAGAAAAATCAAAATTTCACGAAAAAGTATACAGATTGTGAGGCCATCATAGCAAATACCTCTACAAAGTTTAAAGTGAATTGGCCATAAGGTTGTCAAGTTAGAGCGCGACATGTAAAAAATTGCCTTCAAATTGACGAATAGTCCCATTACTCTTGCAAGAAAAATCGAAATTACACGAAAAAGTATACAGATCGTAAGGCCGTCATATCAATTACCTCTACAAAGTTTGAAGTGAATCGGCCAAACGGTTGTCAAGTTAGAACGCGACATATGAAACGGACGGACAGACAGACAGACAGACGGACGGACGGACAATCGGACATCGGTATACCATAATACGTCCGTCATTAGACGGGCGTATAAAACTATAAAGAAAATTAAGAAGCTTGCATCAAATTTACAAGTATTCTCTAGAAATGTACTTACATTTTCTTGTCTTCTTTCGTTCTGTCTGAGCGTTTACAGTGTTAGGTCTGAACAATCGAATTTCATCGTCCCTTTCTATAATGTAAACCCCTGTACGGCTTTTAAATGTTCTGTAAAATTTCAAAACGACCTATTCCCTTGAATTGTTTCCCACCTAGAAAGGTTCCTTTAACAGTAGTAGTATATACGATTTATTAGAAACGACTTAAAAACATCAAAGCATAATTTTCTACATAACATTATACTGCTTCTTCATTTTAAGAAATTCCATAAAACAAGTTTTTCCTCACGTTTCTATAAAGACGAAATGGACCTTTGTCGACGTCCGTCGGATCTTGGTTATTTTTAAGGATTCTCTCTTTTTAGGAGTACTGATCATTTTGAAAAAAAAATTACCATGTTTCAAATATTTTTATTTGCCGTATTCGAGGGTAAATTTTTGCCGTATCTGATGAAATCTGATAAAAATAAAAAGTGCAAGTCTAAATCTAATTTCTGTTTCCTCGTTACTGATATGCCAATAAACGGTACCCTCTGTCTATCAACCAATATGAGCCCGAAAAAAATCGATAAAAAGGGTTGCATTGGTATCGGGACACGGGATAACAGGAAATAAGAGACTCTTTTAGATTTCAACTTTGAAAATCACACTTCTAAAAAATACAGCCGAGTAATTATCATGACTATTTTAACGTTTATATTTCCTCCCAATCAACTTAAAAGTCTGCCATATTGATCACTGAAACAGGGTCAAAATATATTTATATTATTTATTATTATTTACAGTTTTCACAACACATCGTTTCGCCACATTTCGTTTCGTTTCGTCATATTTCGTTTCGTTTCGTTGCATTTTGTTTCGTTTCGTTTCGATTGCGTTTCTCACTTTAGCAGTACGCAGAATATGAGCGTTTATTTATTCAATACATCGGCAAACGAACACCGAAGCAAGAACGAGGAAAGGGGAAACCCCAAAATCACAAATTCAAAATCACTGCAACCCAAAGCAACACATCACAAATTCAAAATCACTGCAACCCAAAGCAACACGAACCGAGACAGCATGACAAAGACAAAACAAATAAACAAAAAAGAACAAGAACGTCACAACAGTGTGAACAATTCAATAGTTTATTCCATCTACCGTTTTGAAGCACTCATTTCTGCTTCAATTGAATACAAGTTCCCATTTCATGGAAGTCCTTTATTGCATCACCATATTGGTGGTGTGCACATCGTAGCGTACATGCTTGTATTCTATACTCTTTCCGTTTTATCATTTTTAAAGCAAGTAATCACGTCCTCTAATTAGATTATATATATATTAAATGAAAGGATAAGGAGTATGGGTGTAAAACTGATTGAATTATAAAAAATAAAATGATATTGAATGCACATGAGACAAATTTCTCTACAAAATACTTGGTAAAACCAGGCAATGGAACAACCCTATAATTGTAGTTCTTCATCTTAAAGTCACCATGAGCCTTCAACAATTAGCTTTGCTCATATCTAATGGTAAATTCAAGACGGTCACTAGCATGCCTAGCACTGGTCATTACTAGATGTCGAGAAATGCTACATCCATGGTCTTCGAGTCATGGATGCGGGATTGTGAACAAACAGAAAATAAACTGGCAAAGTGGTCTTACAGCTGCTCGACAAAATATGTGTACATTTACAGATATCAAGTTGCATTTGAATAATAAATTTGTTCAGAAATAAAAGCAAGTAGTAAAATTTTTCACTCGTTTTAACTAATTCAAACCGGTTCTCATATGCAAATGCAAATAACAAGGTATTTGAGACAACAAACCATCTGATGGCTGCACGACATTTGAGCCATTTTTTTTAAATTGAGCTTCATCACTTGAGCCAAAATCATTTCCTCATTTGAGCCAATGTACCAGTGTTTTACCTGAGTGTAGAATGTTAATTATGAATTACAAAATACCGAAGTTACTGTAATCTATGATGAGAGGTTACTCCTTGAAACACGTACACAACATAACGAAATTTACTGTTTTCATGCAACTTCGGTATTTTTTGTATTATGAATAATGTATATAGATACCATGTTCTAGTGTGAACTATTAGTTAGCGAAGACAGAAGAAATATGCAAAGGGATGGCATAGCTTTTTTCAAATACAACTAAAAAGTAGTTTTGCTTATCAGATAAAAACAGAATCTGCTTTGTAATTACAATACATGCATTTTTACTTCAATGGGGTAATAACAAAATTACCAAACAGAATTGTCAACAACCAAAATCCAAAAACAGGTGTAAAACCAACGCAAAATTGTCAACTACAATGGTGGAAATGGTTTATGGGTTAAACCGGTTTTAGAAGCTCTGCTTAATGATCCGATATTTGTTTTTTCTTCTTTTTTTTTTGTTTTGTTCTTGTTTTGTCTCTTTGGGGTTTTTTTTGTTTTTGTTTGTTTGTTTTGTTTGTTTTGTTTTGCTATTTTCAATATTAGATAGAACATATTTTTTTTCCTATGACATAGGCTTTTCTTCTTCGATTTCGTTATCACACAAACCTAAATTATTCTGTTTGGATAATATTTTGACGCAAGACATGTATGAAATACAGCCTTTAGCTTGCCTTGACAAAGTTCATACACAGTTCATTGATCCTCAAATATTAGTAAATTGAGAAAAAAATATTACTTCAGTCCTTGAAACAAATTTCAAGGTCAAAACATACATGTATCATTGGCCACAGTTTATTGAGGCATAGAAAAGTCAGACGCATACATTTACAGTTACTGTCAACACTTTAAATTTGTGACAATTTTCTTCAAAAAGAAAAGCAACTGAACCGAATTTTTTTTATACCGAGGTCATATTGCAGGCATTTACTGTGATGCAGTGTTGCAGCTGCCACCAAATTGTCCAATTCCCATTTATCTGTTATTTGAAAAATCAGTTTGCTGTTATCAAGAAAATTTCAATTCCCTGGTATCTGCTATTGGAAAATCAGTTCGCTGCTATGCTGTTATTAGACTACCTTTTCACCCCCTCATTGAAGAAAAAGGGGAAATCGTGGGGCATGTAAAACACATGCTAACGTGCTTACCGGGTAGCTATATCTAAAAATCTAAATGGCACCAGGGTGCACAAGCCGAGTTGCAACTTCAAATATTATGTGACCAAGTTAATGAGAAGACCCAAATATTTCTAAAATTGTATTTTTATTTTCTTTCCTACCTAATATCCAAAATTCTAAGAATTCAAGTAGGTCTATTTTCTAGTTTCATATTTTGACATTTCAGTATATAAATCTGTTTTCGGTCACTGTGACCTTCACTGACCTTGACCTTTGACATACTATCTCCAAAATCCAATATATTCAAGTTTCATTTCAATTGGATGTAGGCTTTTTGAGTTATCACCTAGAAACCAAATTTTTCTGAAATTTTCAGTCTATTTTTGGTAACTGTGACCTTGACATTTGACCTACATTCTCCAAAATCAATAGGGTTCCTCCCCTCCTGTTACCAAACAATATATCCAAGTTTCATTTCAATTAAATGTAAACTTTTTTTAGTTATCATACGGAAACCAGATTCTTCTTCAATTTTTAGTCTATTTTTGGTCACCGTGACCTTGACCTTTGACCTACTTCCTCAAAAATCATTAGGGTTCCTCCCCTGCTGGTACAAAAACAATATATCCTAGTTTCATTTCAATAGGATGTAAACTTTTGGAGTTATCATCCGAAAACCAAATTTTTCTCACATTTTCACTCTATTTTCGGTCACCGTGACCTTGACCTTTGACCTACTTTCTCCAAAATCAATAGGGTTCCTTCTCTCATTGTACTCAACAATATATCTAAGTGTCATTTCAATTGGATGTAAACTTTTTGAGTTATCATCCGGAAACCAAATTATTCTCAAATTTTCAGTCTATTTTCGGTGATTGTGACCTTGACCTTTGACCTACTTTCTCCAAAATCAATAGGGTTCCTCCCCTCCTGATATCAACATATTCTAGTTTCATTTCAATTGGATGTATACTTTTTGATTTATCATCCGGAAACCAAATTTTTCCCAAATTTGCACTCTATTTTCGGTCACCGTGACCTTGACCTTTCAGCTACTTTCTCCAAAATCAATATATTTCCTCCCCTTCTGGTATCCAACAACATATCCAAGTTTCATTTCAATTGAATGTAAACTTTTTAAGTTATCATCCGGAAACCCAATTTTTCTCAAATTTTCAGTCTATTTTCGGTCACCATGACCTTGACCTTTGACCTACTTTTCCAAAATCGATAGGGTTCCTCCCCTCCTGGTACCTAAAAACGTATCCAAGTTTCATTTCAAATGGATGTATACTTTTTGAGTAACCATCCGGAAACCAAATTTTTCTCAAATTTTCAGTACATTTCGGTCACCGTGACCTTGAACTTTGACCTACTTTCTCCAAAATCATTAGAGTTCCTCCCCTCCTGGTACCCAACAACATATTCAAGTTTCATATCAATTGGATGTAAACTTTTCGAGTTATCACCCGGAAACCAAATTTTTCTCAAATTTTCAGCCTATTTTCGGTCACCGTGACCTTGACCTTTGACCTACTTTCTCCAAAATCAATAGGGTTCCTCCCCTTCTGGTACCCAATAATATATCCAAGTTTCATTTCAATTGGAAGTAAACTTTTTGAGTTATCATCCAGAAACCAATGTTGACGCCCGCTCGCTCGCAACACCAAACCAATAGCCGAGTTCAACTTCGTTGCATCTCGGCTAAAAATCAAAACATCTGAACAAAATATCAAAAGATTTGTTAAAGCTGACATAGCAGAAATGACCTTAAGGGGCTAAACAAATATATGAACCAGTAGTTGGAAAAGGTCAAGTACATGGGCAAAATGTGGGGATGTGCATGTTCACTTGTTGATTCAGCATTCGTTTTTCAATTTGTTTTATATACTACCTTTGCTTAGTAGTACGGAATCCCGTTAGTGTCAGATGGAGTAGTATTCAGACCATAGTTAACAATTTTCGAATTACATATTTTAATCATCAGCACTATATTGTACGCATTGTTGAATTATGTCCAAAAACCGGTTCATGACCTTCATTTCTTCGTTGTGGAATCCTTTCATCATTTGCATCCGATCATCTTCACGGATTTTTTGCTCCTCTCGATATTTTTCAAAACTTGCCAGTAATGCTTGCAAGTCTCCATTCTTACGTTTCTTTATTCTTTCCTGTCTCGATGCATCGTCATCGGAATTGGACCGTTTCCGTTCATTGCTACAAAGATCTATGACAGTAGTGTTATGGAAATGGCGGCCATTTTCAGAGTGAGATACATGTACAGGAGATGTCGATGTAATGGAACCATATGAATTTCTTTGTACTAAGTTCGTCGATGCTTGTTGATTGGATTGTCTTCTTTCGTTGTGATTGTCGGCGGATTTCTGTGAATGTACTTGAGAATGTTTATTTATGTTGGAATTATTTCGCTGTGCGGACGCTTCTAAGAACATAGATGCTGTTGCATGAAAACTATTTGGACTAGAAATGGGTAAGGAATGTGGTGTTTGCCTTCTGTCTGAAGATAGGTCAGTACTAATTTGACTCTGCGGTGAAAATTGTGATACCTGTTGACGTTGAGAAGCTCGATATGATGAGTGTTCGATTGGCGGTGATGCAATGGTCGGACTACTTTCTTTCCCTTCAGATATCGAGATAACTTCAACATTGTTGGCATTTGCTACTAAACGAACGGGAGATGGATGTATTGAAGCTGTCTTACTTTCTTCAATCCCTAATTGTTTTTGAAAAATTTCATGCAATTCAGAAAAAAATGCACATGTTCTCGATAAATTTCCCGTCATGCAATTGTGCTGAATAGTGTTCCGATAACTAGTTTTTAAATTCAAAAATTTTCGCTCACATCGGTCCGCATCGAATGCATACCCATTTTGCTGCATAATGTCTGCTATTTCCCGCCATACTACTTTTTTCTTTACGTGCGGATTGTTAAATTTCACTTGTTTTTCGCGGTACAATTTTAACATCAGAGAAGTTGCAGAGTCACACCATTTAAAATCTGACATAAGAATTGCGTTGTCTGGATTTGCATTCTGAAACTGTTCCATCTCTGCCAATGAATTCGTAGATTTCTGGTCTAAAATAAAAATGAAATATGCTAAATGAAACACTTCAGTATAATTAAAACTATAACCTACAAGAGAGCCGATCAAAGAAAGGACCTTTATAAACAGGGTCAATCAAAGATCGGGACCGATCAAAGATATGACTTTTATAAACAGGTCCGATCAATAATCGGATTTTTGTGAACAGGACCGATCAAACATGGGACTTTTATAAACAGGACCAATCAATGATCAGACTTTTATAAAACAGCACTGATCAAAGCTGGGACTTTTATAAACAGGGCCGATCAAAGGTAGGACTTTTATAAGCAGAACCGATCAATAATCGGACTTTTATAAACAGGACCGATCAATAATCAGACGTTCATAAAACAGAACTGATCATTATACAGGGCTTTTATAAACAGGACATATACAGCATATGGTTTGTGTAATATTGTAATTGTACCTAGGAGAAGACTTTTCATTTGTAAATACCATTTGAAAAAATAGTAATGGTGGATTACATGATACCCCGCCACGTTTCACAAAATTATGAAGTATCAAGGGGCATAACTCCAGAACCCCTTGGACCTCTGAACCCATATTCGAACTCGACCTGAGTTTTGTGGTGAACAAGCTACATACCAAGTTTGAAGACTGTATGTTATTCCGTTCAAAAGTTATCAGTCGGAAACCTTCGGGGGACGGACGGACGGACGGACAGACGGACGGACAGACGGACGGACGGACGGACGGATGGACACACGACTGAGGGTATCACATAATATCACGCCACTACGTGTGGCGGGGTATAAAAAATAGAATTGTTACAAATAAATCCCATAGGGTCCAATGTTAAAGCTATGATCCCCGCTGGCAGACATCTTGGATATAGCACGGATCTGAAAAACAACTTTTTTGTAAGGGACCATCTAAGGACTATTGTGGCCAAGTTTGGTTTCAATAGTCCTTAGAAGTTTGGTAATTGGATCAGTAGTTTCTGAGGAGAAGATCTTTGAAAGTATTTTCCCATAGGGTCCAATGTTAAAACTTTGATCCCCGCTGGCGGCCATCTTGGATATAGCGCAGATCTGAAAAACAACTTTTTTGCAGGGGACCATCTAAGGACTATTGTGGCCAAGTTTGGTTTCAATTGGCTCGGTAGTTTCAGAGGAGAAGATCTTCGAAAGTGTTTTCCCATAGGGTCCAATGTTAAAACTATGATCCCCGCTGGCTGCCATCTTGGATAAAGCGCGGATCTGAAAAACAACTTTTTTGTAAGGGACCATCTAAGGACTACTGTGGCCAAGTTTGGCTTTAATTTGCTCAGTAATTTCTGAGGAGAAGATCTTTGAAAGTATTTTCCCATAGGGTCCAATGTTAAAACTATGATCGCCTTACCAGCACATAATCATTCATATTATATAGAGCTGTATGCAACACTATTATCTATATACTTAATGTATCTTACCTGTTGCAACCTTATCCTTCTTCTATCTATTTCCTACCCACCTAATATTCATCGTGTACTATGTTACAACCCTAGATTTCCTACGAGGAGGAATGACCCGGTTACCGAAAGCTATATTTTTATATAGCCTAGGTGGCCGAGTGGTCTAGGGCGCTGGACAAAACTATGATCCCCGCTGGCGGCCATCTTGGATATAGCGCGGATCTGAAAAACAACTTTTTTGCAGGGGCCATCTAAGGAACATTGTGGCCAAGTTTGGTTTCAATTGGCCCAGTAGTTTCAGAAGAAGATCTTTGAATGAACAGTTTACGCCGGACGGACGACGGACGACAGACGACGGACGGACGAAAACTGATGGCAAAAGCTCACCCTGGCTCTAGCCAGGTGAGCTAAAAATGAGAACAAACATATTTATACAGCCAAGTAAATCGAATGAGCTATGTTAGGCGACTGGTCAAGAGTGCTAAAGGACCAGGGTGCGATTCCTGGTGGTGACATATTTTTATATCTTATAAATTTTATGAGATACCTTAAGAACTTTTGATTTTACGCGATCTCTTATAAAGTGAAGAAGATATCTTGTAAAAAAAATAGGAGATATGTTAAAACATATAAGATATTATAAAGACCAAACAAATATAAATATGGCTTGCCATACAGACAGACTATTCAGCCCAAGTTGCCTCAAATTGACCCAGTAGTTTCAGTGTAGTTGTTTGAAAAGGTCCAATGTAAGGTACTAACATAAAAAAATATCTGAAGGGACAAGCCAATGAAATTGTGGCCGAGCTTGGTATTACATGGTTCAATGGGTTTTGTGGAGAAAATCTATAAATGCGTTTTCATAATGGGTCATACAAGCATTATATACCTATGTATGTTAACCGCTGGCGACAATCTTGAATGGAGTGCGAACTTGATACCAACTTTTTATACTGGATCGCCCAGAGACTTGTGGCCAAAATTGGTTCCTTTTGGACCCAGTAGTTTTAAAAGAGAAGGTCTTTGAAAGTGTTCATATGGTGTCGAATGTTAAAATATATTCCCGCTAGCTGTTGACCATTTTGCTTCAGTTGTGAACATAAACACAGCCGTTTAACGATTTACCATACAAATGATATATGTAGCAAAGTTTGGTTACAAAATCTTTCAAAAAATCTGAGTTTACTGTCTGGCGAATGACGGACACAAAGCCGGTGATGACAAAAGCAAGTTGTGCTGAAAATAATTATGATAATAATATAAACAACAAAAAATATAAAAAAGGACAATATAAAAAAAATAATAATTGAAGACAAGATTTTTATTTTTCTATAGTACTTATTCATTTATCTTCATGTTTGTTAATTATTTTTTCTTTGAAGGGGGTTGTTTGGCTAATTTTTGGTTTAATTTTGGTTCAGTAATCATAATTCCCGTGTCAGAGACACATTGCATTTTTCAGTTTTAACTCACCTTTTATATTTTCGGATACTTGGCCTGAATTTTCCATTCTCTGTGTATGGATAGCCTATAAAAGAATAATGTTAAGTTGATAAATAACCTAATTTAACTCAAGATATATTCAGGCATCACTTTTGTATGTTGCTAGGTGAAATATGTTATTTGAACGAATATACTTCAAAATCTTCAAAAAAATCACTTGATTTTAAAAACTAAATAATGTCAAGGATTTATGATGCATTATGTTGTCAAATGATTTATATTTCTGATTTCCCTTTCCGAGCCTCTTGCAATCAAATCCATTACGTAGACAAGACTATTCACACACCGTGACGGATCGATAGCAACATAAACATGTTCATTTTTAACTTCTTAACCCAATCAATGTACATAACATAATTTACCTTGTTTGATTCAAAATATTGCAGCTACTCCACATTTCATCTTTTTGATTGTGACATTGCTTTTGGAGAAATGTCACCTTGTAAATTGCGGTCATTAAATAGGTCAGATAAGAATAAATATTTTGAACAACACTTTGTTTAATTTAACATGATTACAGAAATTCAAACACATAATTTATGCCTTTTGCAATGTTCATATATTTTGCATATCAATATTTGAATTAATCATTTATAAATATGTTAAATACATGCCTGCTAAAATTCTGATCACAGCTTCCTTAAACACGACAAACATGATCCGCCATCTTGACATAAACCACAGATCAATTGATCATGATCGTGATGGGGCACCTTGAGGGAATTATCATGAACAGACATTGTATGGCTATATAAAAATAAAAATATTTACTCGGTGATTACTTTACAGTCTATTAAAGGTACCCGAGACAATTTTTTTAACTATAATTTGACATGAAATATTAATAAAACAAAAGCAAACTTGCCTGGGGATTGGTTGATAGGGGGCGAGGATTCTTTTCGAGTTGGGGGTGGGGCTTATAGATGATGTTGCCTAAAAATATTTATTTTCATGAAAAATCTCGAACAAATTATTACATTATACGCTGTAGATGTTACAAACACTCGAGCCCAACTTCACAATCGGATGCAAAAACAAACCAAAAAGCTTCTTGCTACAAAATGTTTGAAATTATAAGAACAAGACGCTTTCTTAAAAAAAAAAAAGAAATGCAATATGTGAGCTCGGCTATTGTTTATCATGAAATAAAATGCGATGTATGCAGTTTAATGCGTAAGACACAGATTCACCTCCCAGACATAGAGAAATGACATTATCCTTCTATATAAAAACAGGTTACAGATCTAGACCTGTTCCTTTTCACCCATCCTAGTTTCGAGGACTTTCACAGCACAATACGAGACTTTCGAGATAGGAACTCTCGATCGTGTAATTGAAGACGGGAATGACCGCCTCGGATACCAGTAAGAAGAAATACTATTGAAATAAATATATATCAAAGAATTTTTGTTATATGATTATATGACAAATTCTTTTAAAGCTATATTTTAATTGACGCAAAATATATAAATAAATAAATAACCTGTGAAGCGCTACAAATCGCTTAAATATAAATCACCCTTAGCTCAACAGTGCGCAATGTTAATTAATTAGTGATTTCCTCTCAATGTATTGGCGTATTATTTTTTACGACTAAAAATAGAACTGTTTCCGGAGGGAATATGATCCAAAAGTCCCATATTAGTGAGCTTATATACCATTTTCTTTCATCTATTGATTAACGTTTCAATTGCTGTTTTTCTTGTAGTAATGTAGATAACCCGATGTCAACTAATGCTCCGAATTCAAATTTGAGACTGGTGCGTGTAAAGGGTTTTATGTACAGATGAATGAGAACTTATGTTATTGTAGATGCTGTTCACTTGTAGTGCTGTCTTAAATAGTTGTCCCAGTACGTATACCGTGAGAATCTGCACGCATAACATTATCAGAAGTTTTTTTCTGATGGATGATGGTCTAGACAAAGAAGCTAAATAAATCTAATTTCAACTGGTTGTCTTATTTAGATTTATACACAAGCTATTTATAAACCCAGTAACTGAACGCTTAAACTTTTATTTTCAATGGCTCCATGCTCTAATTATTCATTTACGAAATTGACCCCCCCAAAAAAAATCAATTGGTGGTCCCCTTATTGACATTTAGACAACTTCAATAAATGTGTTTGTATGCATTGATCTAGTAACTGTATTGAATTTACTTAATGTGTTTTGTTCTCGTGCATTTACTGCGTATTTTTTTTTATCAAACTATAGAATTCAAATGGAAAACAGATCTCAACATGGCTTACAAACTAACAGTACAAATTACGAACTTCAAACCAAATTTGAAATCATTTCCACTCATAAAAGAACTTCAACCAAAAACAAAAATATGACGAACCTTCTCTCTTATATACCTGCTGTTTTTACAATGCGGGTATAGTAAAAAAAAATACACAGTATTTAAAGAGTAAATCAATCTATTTTAAAATATACATTAGTTAATATTTCTATTAAACTAAATTGAATTGCATGTACTCTAAATTTTCATACAGTTCTGCAGCACAGAACCATTTGCAATATTGTATATGCTTCAGTTACTAATTCTTGTTTTTCCTATGATACCAGATTCGACTTAATTGTTCAACACGTCAACACGGCGGGTGTCTTACAAGAAGCAGGAGATGCTTACTCCACCGATGCACCTGAACTCATCCATGGTTTTTATTTGGTCCGTGTTGTTCATTTTTATATGTATGTATGTCTTCATTTTTGTTTACTGTGCCGTGCTCCATATTATGTCTTGGTTTCTTTGTTTTTCCGATTTTGCCATTGTCCTTGGATTGTTCGTTTTAGACTAACGGCCATTCGGTTCTCACTTACTTTCTTAATTCTACTATTCAGTTGTTTTTACCTGGTTAGGTAGAGCTTATTTTCAATGATATTCACTGAGAAAGTTATATTTAAAAAAAATCGGAAAAATAACATAAAACTCAAAGGCCATGGGCTGACCCCCCCTCCCCCCACTAGACTGATTTTATTTTCAGTCCTTTTATATCCCCTCTACAAAATAAAACATGTTAACACGAATATAATCTGCACGCATAGACAGTATAGGGCCAGTTTTATAGTACACCACACAACATTCTTGTATTTTAGTTTTCATCTTAATTTCGTCTTTTAAGCTCCATAATATTTTTATGTAGATAAGTTAGATGAACTGAAATTTGGTACCAAATTGAAGCTTATTTTAATATACTTTACAATGAACACAAGTTTGGCCACTTTACGCCATTTTTATGATCTCCATGGGGATGCAAAAAATGTACCTCTCCCTCTGCATAAAATTGCGAAAATGACGATTTTTAAGCTGTCAATTCCTCTCAGATAAATAAATCTCATCATTTGATCTAGTTTTTATGCCTAACTTATCAGTTGTAATACAATGTTGAAAAATAAGACCATTAAAGTCCTTAAAATTTTGATTTTCGGTATAAAATTTTTGAAAAATGGAAATTTTCGAAATTTTAAATATTCTCACAATTTCGACTTTCTTACTTCTGGATCATACAAATTTGAATATATAAAGTATAGGGCTTTATATTCGCGGTACGAAATTTTCGCGGTTTTCGTTGTTGAATTTATTCGCGGGGGTTTATATTCGCGGATTAATCATTATTATTATTAATTAGAGTCATTATGTTCATTTACATTCAGCTTTACAGTAAAATATTGGCGGGTATAAATTTTCGCGCTTATAGTTTTAAACGCGAATAGCGCGAAAATTAATACCCCACGAAATATAACAACAATACAGTACCTAACTTTTTTTATTATTACGAATTATTACAAATTATTACGCGACAAGTTCGTTGATCCGAGACGCAATATAAAAAAACGAGTAATTTGATAAACATGCATATTGTTTTCAATTTAATATAACAACACCGTATTCAACTCAAGAAAATGAAGAAATATGACATAAAAACACAATGTATACGATTTAGAAAGAAACTTGCGCACTATATTTTATCGTCAAACACGAAGATCATCTTTTAGAGCTGTTAATAGGCTTGAAGCTTCACGTGATTTTTTCTTGTCATATTAACATCTCTCCAGCCATTTTATGGCTTCGAAATAAAAATGCACAGAGACTCCCATATATAACAAATAAGATCATGTTCATGGTTTAAAGGCAGTTATACAACATTTAAACTTTGAATTTTGTAAAATTCCGAAATGCTGAAATTTCCCATTTTTTACAAAAATCGCCCAAAATATTCAATTTCACCCATAATTTCTGCGTTAAAATTTTATATTTCGGTATATCAAATGCATTTTTTTAAAGAAAGTAAAAATATTCGTATTTTTTGTTCATATATATATGTACAGACAGGCATATTTTGGGGATTTTAAAGCATCATTTTCTTGGGGTAGGGGTAAAATTTTCGGTATTCATGGTTACATTGAACACTCCTGGTTTTTCTAACCATTGTTTAAAGATAACTGATATATCCTTTAGAATAATAAATTGGTATACCTGCAGATTAATCCTCCAGATTTGCCACATAACTATTTAAAAGTGAATTTTGAACAAATCTGAAATGCCGAAAATTCCCATTTTTCATCGGTTTTGTACAAAATATTGAGTTTAATCAGACAAGTGGGACTTAAAATGACATATCATGATAAAATTAAAGCAACATTTCTATATGCAATGCAGACTTTGCGTGTTTTGGTTATTTTAATGCGAATATAGACAAAAAAATTGACTATTTTAGGGTGAATTTGTTGGGGGTAAGGTTAATATTTTCGGTATTTAGAGTCACATTAAACACTCCTTGCTTTTCTGAAAAATGTTTTAAGACAGTTAATGTACCGCTTAGATCAGTTAGATGGCAAATCCGCAGATATAGCTTCCGGATTTGACATATATAACGATTTAACAGTGGACTTTGGACAAATCTGAAATACTGAAAATTCCCATTTTTCATTAATTTGGGGCGAAATATTGAGTTTAAGTCGACAAATGGTTGTTAAAGTACCAAATCATAAAGTAATTCATGCAACATTGTCATATACAACACACATTATGCGTGTTCTGGTTATTTCTATGCGAACAAAGACATAAAATTAACAATTTTAGGGAAAATTTGTTGGGGTAGGGGTAAGATTTTAGGTATTCAGAGTCACATTAAATACTCCTTGATTTTCTGACCATTGTTTTCAGAGAACTTATGTATCCCTTAGAACAATTAATTGGCATATCTGCAGATATATCCTCCAGATTTGCCATAAATAACGGGTTAACAGTGAACTTTGGCCAAATCTGAAATGTTGAAAAATTCCCATTTTTCCTCAATTTCGGGTATAATGTTGAGTTTAAGTCAACAAATGGCTGTTAAAATACCAAATCGTGATGCAATTGATGCAATACTGTCATATTCAATACACTTTTCAACACACATTTTGCGTGTTGGAGTTAATTTTATGCGAATATAGACAAAAAATTTACAATTTTAGGGAAAATTTGTTGGGGTGGGGGTAATATTTTCGGTATTTAGAGTCACATTAAACACTCCTTGTTTTTCTAAACAATGGTTTAAGACAACTAATGTACCGCTTAGATCAATTAGATGGCAAATCCGCAGATATAGCCTGCGGCTTTTACATATATAACGATTTAACAGTGGACTTCGGACAAATCTGAAATACTGAAAATTCCCATTTTTCATTAATTTGGGACAAAATATTGAGTTTAAGTCGACAAATGGTTGTTAAAATACCAAATCATAAAGTAATTCATGCAACATTGTCATATACAACAATTTTTGCGTGTTCTGGTTATTTTTATGCGAACATAGAGAAAATATTTATAATTTTAGGGAAAATTTGTTGGGGTTGGTTTAAGATTTTCGGTATTCAAAGTCACATTAAACCATCCTTGTGTTTCTAAGCAATGTATTAAGACAACTTATATATCCCTAAAAACAATTTATTGACATATCTGCAGATATATCCTCCAGATTTTGCATGTATAACGGTTTAACAGTGAACTTTGGACAAATCTGAAATGTAGAAAATGCCCATTTTTCATCAATTTCGGGCAAGATATCGAGTTAAAGTCAACAAATGTCTGTTAAAATACGAAATTACATTATAATTCATGCAGCCTTGTCATATACAACACACAATTTGCGTGTTCTGGTAATTTTAATGCGAAAATAGACAAAAAATTGACAATTTTAGAGAAAATTTGTTGGGGTATGGGTGAGGTTTATGGATGTAGGAAATTTAAAATACTTCAAAATTGCCATAATATGTGGCAGTTGTAAAGAAGACATTATGTACTTCCATTCCCTACCAACTTTTCATGAATTTGAACCACTCATAGATGAGATGAGACATAAAAGCACAAAACTTTGTCGAAAACGAAAATATTCAAAGATGTGTCGTATTTGTCTATTTAAAAGTGAAAGTTTGGTCATTCAAAACATATTAACAGTTTGTTAACATGCTTAATTTTTAAGAAAGGACACTCCAAGAATTATGAAATGAAAAACATACTGGTTTCTTAGGACCATTGAACTAACACAATTTCGAAAAAAATCTTAAAATTTACGTCAACATTTTGAAGGGGTAGGGTTTTTAATTTTTACAATGTATTGGGTATAGAAATGGTACTTATGTGGGACATTTGTAAAGATTATACCACAGACTATCAGTCTATACAGTTTTTCATAACTGAGAGGTATCAATTAACAATTTGAATTGAAGCAATTGAAAAAAAATTTTATCAGAAACGAAATTTTCCCACATTTCGTTGGTTGGGTCTAAAAGGGGGCCTGTACCAACATAGCTTGCAGGTTATGCTCATGTTGACATGTTTAATTTTGAAGAGGGGATATAGAAGGATTGAAAAATATTGGTGGGGTTCATAAGTGGGGGCGCACGGGGGGGGGGGGTTATTCCAGCCCATGGACTATCAATTAATCTTCATATCACTAACATTTTACAAATATTCAATATCTACTATGATCTATTTTAACGAAACAAATACTGCCCGTACGTAATTTTGTTTGTTTGTTTGTAGTTTTTGTTTATTGTTTACTGTAAATCAGATTATATATATCACACATGGTATAACAAATTGTGGGACATAAAAAGCAATATAACGATTACCTATTTGAATAGTCCGTGGGCTGGAAACACTTTCCGCGCACCCCCTTCCAAACCTGACCGATTTTTTTCAATCCTTCTTTGTCCCTTCTTCAAAATAAAATATGTTAACACCAACATAACCTGCATGCATAGACAGTATAGGGCCACTGTTATAGTACATCCCGAAAAATTATTGTATTTTCGTTTAAACCTAAGTTTCATCTATTAAGCTCCACAATTTTTTAAAGATAAGTAATATGTACTGACATTTGGTACCAAATTAAAGTTTATTTGATATCCTTTACAATGAACTCAAGTTTTGGTACTTTACGCACTTTTTAAGATCTGGGGATACAAAAAATGTTCCCCTATCCCTGCAAAAAATTGTGAAAATGTCGATTTTAGGCTGTCAATTCCTTTCAGATAAACAACCCTCGTCATTTGATCTATTTTTTATGCCTACCTTATCAGTTGTGATACAATGTTGGAAAATGAAACCATTAAAGTCCATAAAATTCTGATTTTTTTGTATAAAATGTTTGAAAAATGGAATTTTTCGGAATTTTAATTTTTTTCAGAATTTTGACTTGTTGACTTAAGGGTCGTAAGCAATTGAATATATATTTAATAATTTCCAATGCAATAATAATTTTTATATGTTGTTAACAACTTGTGTACAAACATTCTAGTTTCAGACGTATTGTAGGTTCAGAAATGTTAAAATTAGCACCCCTCCCCCTAACAATTAAAAGAAAATTTGAAATGTTCAGGCTCTAAATGATTTTAAAAAGATAATGTTTAATGGGGATTTTAGTGTATATTTCACTAAACCTGAGATGCAAATGATCATTTAAGTAGATTTGAACTTTTTAAAAGGTCTTATTTCCGCTTTTCTGC
Organism: Modiolus philippinarum; assembly: GCA_002080025.1. Classification (NCBI taxonomy): domain Eukaryota; kingdom Metazoa; phylum Mollusca; class Bivalvia; order Mytilida; family Modiolidae; genus Modiolus; species Modiolus philippinarum. The sequence goes on along the minus strand of MJUU01015235.1, from coordinate 37,012 downwards.
CCGAAATTGTATGCAAAATTGGAATTTTCCTTTTTCAGAATTTCTGTTGTTTTGACTTTGAGATGGAAATACTTCATGAAATTGAAATATAACACTTGAAAATGTTGATTGAATATCGTTTCTTTATATCTTAGCAATTAGAAAGTATGCTTTTAAACATTTTAGACTAACTACACTCTCATAAATTACAAACATATTACCACTTACCACACATATTGAACACAATTAATTTCATTTTATTCAGATTGAAACACTTAAACATGGTATAAAGCTCCAACGATATATAATTTTCAAACACAGAGACTCCAATATATCACGAATAAGATCATGCGCGTGATTTATTGGAAGTTATTCAACAATTCAACTTTGAATTTCGTAAAATTCTGAAATGCTGAAAATTCCCATTTTCCACGATAATCGTCCAAAATATTCATTTTTACTCATATTTTGGCGTTAAAATTACAAATTACGATATATCAAATGCATCTTTTGCAAAAAATGTAAAACATTTGTATGCATCTTTTGCAAAAATGCATCAAATGCATCTTTTGCAAAAAATGTAAAACATTAGTATGCTTTGATCATATATATATGTAAAGACAGGCATATTTTGGGGATTTTTACGTTTAATTTTGTTGGGATAGGGGTAAGATTTTCGGTATTTAGAGTCACATTGAACACTCCTTTTTTTCTAAACAGCGTTTTTAGATAACTTATGTATCAGTTAAAACAATAAATTGGCATATCCAGATTTGCCCAATATAACGATTTAAATACGAATTTTGGACAAATCTGAAATGCTAAAAATTCCCATTTTTCATCAGTTTTGGACAAAATATTGAGTTTGAGCTGACAAGTGGGATTTCAAATACCAAATCATGATAGAAAAACAACGGCAGTAGAATACCAAAGGAACAAAGGAGTGAAATTTACAAAAATCGAAGTCCAAAGACATGGCCAAAACGAGAACACAGAAAACAATGATGTTAGACACAGAAAACAATGACGTTAGACAGATACAAAGCACAGAAATAGAAATCACAACATTCAAAACAAAGGCACTCACAGTGTGAACTCCAGTGAAACCGAGAGTGACATCAAGTGCTCCGGAAGGGTAAGCATGTCCTGCTCTGTTAACAGCATCCGTCACACTGTGAGGGAGTCAATCCAGGAAAATGTCAAAGTCGGTAGTCAAATCAAGGAAGACGTGAGTCTAGCTGAAAATGTCCACTTTCATTTGGGATGCTGACACGTCGTATCTGTCAATGATGTTATGGTGACGGCCATTGAATTTCTTTAGGGAAGAAATTAACATACGTTGAACAAATCCCTGACTAAGCAGCTTTTGGGACAGTGTTTTTGCTCTGTTCAAAAAATCGCTGTACAAACTGCACGCTCGGCAGTAACGAATCAACTGTGAAATGTACATGCACTCCATAGGCTGGAGAGGTAGGTATATTGCTGCTTAGAAAGGGAAAGTTCACTATTGGGATTCATGAAACTTTGTTATATGCAACGCAGATTTTGCGTGTGGTGGTTCTTTTTATCCCAACATAGACACAAAATTGACAACTTTTGGGAAAATGTGTTGTGGTAGGGGTAAGTTTTTTTTGTATTTAGAGTCACATTAAACACTCCTTGTTCTTCTAAACCATGTTTTCAGACAACTAGTGTATCGCTTAGAACAATTAATTTGCATATCTGCAGCTATAATCCTATAGATTTGATATATATTGCGATTTAACAGTGAACTATGGACAAATCTGAAATGTTGAAATATCCATTTTTCATCAATTTTGGGAGAAAAATTGAGTTTAAGTCAACCAATGGCTGTAAATATACCAAAATCATGATGTAATTTGTGCAACATTGTCATATACAACACCCGTTTTGCGTGTTCTGGTTATTTATGTATGCGAACATAGACAAAAAATTGACAATTTTTAGAAAACTAATGTATCGCTGAGAACAATAAATTGGCATATCTGCAGATATATTCTAAACATTTCACATATATTGCGATTTAACAGTGAACTACTGACAAATCTGAAATTTTGAAAATTCCCATTTTTCATCAATTTTGGGAGAAATATGGCTGTTGAAATACCAAATCATTATGTAATTCATGCAACATTGTCAAATACAACAAACGTTTTGCGTGTTCTGGTTATTTTTATGCGAACATAGATAAAAAAAATATAATTTTAGGGAAAATCTGTTGGGTAGGGATAAGATTTTCTGTATTCAGAGTCACATTAAACACTCCTTGTTTTTCTTAACAATGTTTTAAGACACAAGATGTGTCGCTTGGTTCAATTATTTTGCATAGTTACAGATATATCCCCCAGATTTTGCATATATAATGATTTAACAGTGAAATTTGGACAATTCTGAAATGTTGAAAATTTCCATTTTTCATCAATTTTTGGGCTAACTATTGAGACTTAGTCAACAAATGGCTGTTAAAATACAAAATCATTATATAATTCATGCAACGTTGTCCTATACAACACACTTTTTGCGTGTTCTGGTTATTTTTATGCGAAAAAGAAAAAAAAACATGACAATTTTAGAGTAAATTTGTTTGGGTAGGGGTAATTTTTATTGATGTATGATGTTTATATTACCCAAAAAATGCAATCGTTTGTAATGGTTGTATCGCAAATATAAAAAGCTTTTATTTGATACCTTTTTAAAGGTAGATCGCGGTAGTCTTCCGCCATTTTGAAATTGTTATTTATGCTATTAAGGTATATCTGCTTTTTAAATATTCAAATATTTTTATTTGTAATGAACCAATCAATATAATATCCATAATACAAAATGCAAAGACCTACATGTATTTGATTTCACATGTCTTTATCTAATAAGACGAGGTATAGTAACTCGATAATTAAATAAATTGGAAGAGGATTTTTGAAAAGGGAGATAATCTGATAGAAATATTTTACATAGGTCTCGTTAACCAGTTCCGGGTCAACTAGTCATAAAGTTCTTAAAAAATCTAAAATTTGAAAAGAGGATGTTTGAAGTGCTAAAATGTTTATCCTTTCAATTAGAATATCATGAGAATACTTTTTTCAAAGCTGATTATGTATATTTATTGAGACAACTGTCATATTTGAAGCTGGTGTATGAATATTGTTTTACTGGGTGCCTAATAAGGCCCTGACAAGCACTGGGAAGCACGTGATTTTTCATGTTATTCGATGCCATTTTGCGAAAAATGTAAACGGTTCACCCCATATTTTATGGCAGATTTGGATTCCTTAGTTAAAATGCTTCGAAATGATATACAACTCAAAGGTCAAGCTAAACCTATATGTTGAGGGCAAACAGTGGAAAACGGCTGATTTAGCCTTGAAGTTAATGGCAACGTCGTAACTGGTATATGAGACCATAGATATCACTATAAAAATTCACATTTTACAAATTAAACGAAAACTAAGTCGGTGACCCCATTTTCTTTTTAAACATCTTTTGAAAATATGTTCACAGGGCTAACATATGACTAAAATAGAAAGAAATCTATGGAATAGTTTTAAAGAAATCAACAATATACCTATTTTTCCCAATATATTCATTAGAAATATTTGATTTATTTAAAAAACAAGCACGGTGACCCCCTTTTTATTATTTTATTTCAATGCTTATATAATAAGGAAACAAGCCTATAAAAATAAAAAAAATCTATGGAAAAAAATTTGGAGTACCCATCTACCTTAAATGATATTTGATTACTACAAAATAATATTGGGCAAAAGACAAAACGTATTCAAAGGCGCAAATATATACAAAGATCCATGTATTTGGTCTATTTGAAAATAAAATTTTGGTCAATAAAAATATGTAAACATCGCCTAAACATGTTTTATATTGAAAAAATAGATTGGAAAACTAAAAACAATTTTTGGAATCGGGAATTGAGATGCACTTCGAGTTCTCTGGACCATCAAACTTACGCAATTTCAATGAAAATATCTTGACGTGAAATTAAGGGGGAACTAGCTGGTAGTTTGAAAAATTAAGAAATCCGTATAAAGATAAATGTTCGATTAATAAAGCAAATAATCAACAAATTTTTACATATAACATACAAAGTCACTGATCTTATGGTAATCCAATAATATAACAATACGGTAAAATCCTGTACAAGTCTGAGTCAGTAACGTACATACGGTGTCCGCACAATATTCATTCGAGTATCCGAATTGTCTTTCTCGAGACGTGTTCCTTAATTTATACCATTAACTGAGTAATACTGAATATGTCACCAAATGTTGACATGCGGATAACAGTCACTCATACAAGAATTAAGTTAATTAAATCAAATGTTAATTAAATAAACAGCGCCGAAACCTTAATCTTAATTAGCGACAGGTGTTACCCAGAATATTAATCTAACAAATTGAATTTTAAAATATCTAAAGTGAAATAAGAAATTTATAAAATGTTTCAAAAAGATTGTCAAAATTTACACTACGACAAAAATATTAGATTTTTCGTCAATATTTCATTTGGGTACGGGTACTTTTAATTGGGCTGTGGAACGTATTGGGCATAGAAATGATAAAAAAAACTTGGATTCTTTGTGAAGCTGATACAATAAGCTTTTATTTGATAGCTTGTTTTTATAACTGGTAAACATTTCGTCATTATTTTGAAGCAACTGAAAGAACAACTTAAACGAAAAACGAAATTTTCCTAAATTTCGGTAGGTGGGTCTAAAAAGGGCCCAATTCCAGCATTGCGTGTAGGTTATGCTCGTGTCAACATGTTTTATTTTGAAGAGGGGATGTATGCGAACTTAAAAAAAATAGGTGGTGTCAGGAAGTGGGGGGTGCACGGGGGCTATAGTGGAAGAAGTGGAAGAAGCCAGTGCATGGCCCTAGTGGAAGAAGCCAGTGCACGGCCCTGGTGGAAGAACAATAAAGATGACAACTGGAGATGTATTCGAAACTACCATGAAAGGAAAGGTATACTCCGAGACCTTAATAACATTTAGAAAAAATCCCAATTTAGATCAATGACCAAGTTAATGTTGATCGATTAGCTTTTGGGGAAAATCTCGACCAAAAAAGTAACTTGAATATGTATTTGAGCTTGTGGACATTTTCGATATGATGACCAGTCCGTAAATAATGAAATAGTCAAGTTCGGATATTTATTTAAAGAAGAGTTTGTTGACGACTGCTAGCATACCAATGAAGTCATTGCTGTTTATACGACCGCTCAAATTCCTGTAAAATTATATTGTTATTTGGAGAACTGAAGTTTAGCACCTCCGCCTCATACGGCGGTACACATTCAATTGTTTATACATCTCAACCTGGAAAGTAGACACCCGAATCAGGAGATCAATTAAGAGATCCCACAGTTTAAGCGCCAGATATTACAATGACAGAGTTTGTGATTTAAGGACCAAAACACTGCGCTTGCAAACTAGAAAGACAAAAAAGGACGGAAAACCATCATATTTAAAGTGCGAGTAGTATATATTCACCGTTCAGTTCGTATTTGACGAGGTGCCTGACGAGGTGCTATGATGTGTTAATGTATAAACATTATATTTATGAGTTCTCACTTGACGAGGTGCTACGAGGTGCTAATGTTACATTGACAAATGAGGTGTAACTAGATTTGCCTAGCAGTTCATTCTGGTATCACCCTACCCCTATCCCTTAATCCAATACTGTATAGTACTTATTATTCTATATGTTATGTTTTAGAGTTATGTCCTCTTTCCATAACCCTTACCCCTAACCTATTTTTGTAGTACCAATGGTATTTCTTTTTTTTTTGGTGTTATTTTCTTTTCCCGTAACACTAACCTAAGTTGCTATGAGTATTATATGTTATTCTAGTATTCTAGTAGCTATTGGAGAAAACTAGTGATTTACAATGCGTTTATGAGTTAAGATTATGAATGTTCAACTCACGAGTATCATTTTGTCAGTGCTCGTGTGCTCATTTCAGTGTTTGGTGGTGGTGGTGGTGGTGGTGGGATGGTAGGTTTTTGTTGTTGTGGTGGTGATGGTGGTTGTGTGAGGTTAAATAAGAAAAAGACTAATTCGAACATTGACACAAACACGATATGATTATTTTGACTGTGAAAGGGTCGCTCTTCTGCATTTTACCAGGCTTGTGACTGGCTATAACTGTATAGTTATAGACTGCATTACCCCTTTCCTCCCATTCCATATGTCATTGATTTATGACATGGAGTCTTTACTATCTTCAGTCGATGGTGGGTCATAATCATTCTATACCCCATCAAACAGATACTGTCTTTTTTCTACAGCATACTCCCAGGCCTCTCTAGTATCGTAGTCCTCTTCTTTTTTTTAGACTTTGGACCGTTTCCTTGATTTTCTATGCACTGGGTCTTTAAGCATATCCTTCCTCCAGAATACACTATTGAGATAAGCATCTTTCATCGTTTCTCTGTATTCCGGGAACATTTTTTATATCCAAGTTTGTGCGCCTTATCCTCCTTGTCCGGTGTCTATATAATTTTCAACCTTTTCTTCGTATTCGGATTGATTTGCATCAGTGACTTTGTTTACTATAATATTCCATGTTGATTCCCAGTCTCAGTTTTCTTCATCAGATCTTTCATCGGTGGCATACTCAGATTCTTCACTAACTTTCTTTCACTGACTTTTTCGGACATGATAGAATCCGTTTCCATTTCCTGCTGTTTGTCCATCTCTTGCTCTTTAATTATGACGTGATTGCTTGTGACGCAGAATATTGAACTGTCGATTGGAATGATAATTACAGCTATCCCAATGGTACATTCCAGAGGTCTTCACCCCTTGAGATTCGTTGCACGAATGAGGAAATTATAATTAACAAAGCTTGAAATACCTCAGACTCACGAGTAGGCTCACACGACTCACGAGTATATTTTTGTCGTGCTCTCGTGCTCATTTCGCTATATTGCTGCTGCTGCGCCAGATACGA
>MJUU01015235.1:0-12698 GCA_002080025.1 Modiolus philippinarum | reverse complement strand
CTAAATTTGTGGCCATTGCTAATAACGTAGCGGGTATCATGTTGATATTTTGTATTCTAGACATGCTGGATATCATATTTACATTATTAACTCAAATTCAATTGACGAAAAGTTTCAAGGAGTTTAAATTGTTAATCAGAATCTATCAACTAGGGTCTTACATCTAAAAAAATAGAATACAAAAAATAGATCTCCGTCCCCATACAATGCCGTGATCTTCGTCCCCATACGCAACATTACATTTTCGTTGAAAGCAACCTTTCACCATGCTTTTGAGATATTCTGATGATACATAAAACCTCTCTCGTTCTATCACATTTGCTGGAGTAAAAATGATAGGCTTAAGAGACGTAGAATGCTTAAAAACAAGCGAAAAAGTAGGTGCCATTGTCTAGATTCACTACCCTCTTGACCACATTCGTTTAGTGTTTGCATACATTCAGGGCGTATTGAACATGGAAACTACGCTACATCGATTCGTTAATAATCCTAATGTTCCTTTAAAACTACATCAATGACCAATAATTGCAAAATATGTCAGAATCTACCCGAAAAAGCCAACCTTCATGACTCTGCCCGCTTCATAATCACCGTCCCCGTACGCTACCAATCACCGTCCCCACATGTTGTATTGATCACGGTGTAATTTATGACATCAACTTGTTAATTTTTTTACTATTACATCACTGATAGTTGTCCGTCTAATTGTGGTACGAGTTATCTGCCCCTTACCGAACTGATTGTTCAGTATGTCTTCCGCCGATCCTGTACAAGAGTTAATAACAGATGATTGAATATCAGATTTGAATTCGTGAACGTCAATACTTTTATACTTCCGAAAAGAAACTGTTTCACGCTTCTTTAGTGGTTGTGATATTCAGACGTGTAAATATAGCAAAGTGATCATTTGATGGATTGCCTTTAATGTCACATAAACATGGATCACGGACAGATGGTAATCCTGATAACAACGAACTGTTCTCTCATGTGATAATTAAATCAAGCGTTTGTCCATGCACATGAGTAGGGCCACTGACATGTTGCGAAAGTCCGTGTTCTGAGAGAGTTTGTAAATATTTTTGGGCGTCCATGTCAAGTGGGTTATCGATGTGAAAATCAAGGTCCCCACTTATGACAATGTCCTCGGGAAGGATAACAATATGATCCAAGAAATCTGTCCACTCTTCGAAGAAAACAGAGTTTTTGAACTTATTGACCCTCGACGGAGGTGGGCGGTAGATCACACAAAGTCTAAAATGAAAATCCTTTGTTGTTATAGTACACTCAAGAATTTCAAAGTGGGTAAATTTGTTAAAAGACTTTGCTAAGTCGACGTTAATGTTTTTATTGTACACAATAGTTATCCCGCATCCCCGTTGTCCTTTCATGTAGAAAGACAGTGAATTTTATGAGTGTTCGGGACAAGTTCGGAAAACACATTTTTATCTATGTCGGTGCCCACCCATGTCTCCGTTAATGCTAATAGATCTAAGTTATTATCGGTGATGAAATCATTGATGGTGAGTGTTTTGTTCTTTACTGATCTAGTATTAAGCAACATGAGCGAAAGAGACAGATCTTTGTCCTTGCAATTCTGAAAAGCCGATTTGTTAATCTGTGTTAAATTGGCTCTATGTACTGTCGATGTAGGAGACTGATTCACAACTCTCCTTGTTGTAACGATCGTCGGTATATAATTTTCAACATTAGTACTAGTGTTGTTAACAAGGTTAATTAAATTACAGGAATTAACTCCAAATATTTTGATTTTGGAAACAAATCTCGCAGAACTTATAACAGTGTGTATAGGACGTTGGAAATTTCTTCCAGCTTTTGTTCCACGACGAGTGCGATTGGTAACTTTCACATCGACGGACCTGTAGTGGTACATGAACGATTGACTATTGATTTAGAATAGTTTATAAATAGTTTGTAAACACTTGATGAATTCATGGCTGATTGATCACTATTTTATCCATTTACAAATGTAAACAAAAATCGTCTGTTAAATAAATATGCACAGGATATATGTATTGTGCTATGATTGTTCTATGGTATCTTCCACAACAAATTTGGTAGCAGAACTGACAGTTTAAATACAGAAAAAATGCAAACATTCACTTACGACGTGGGAGCTGTCGACTTTATATAATGTTAATACATTAGCATTTATAGTAGAGCGGCAGAGAACAGAAATATCAAAATTTAAATGACCCACATACCCTATTCGATATCTATACCTTTTTGCAAAGCTTAGGTCGTGTACATTTCAAAAATGTTTGTCGTAAAAATCAAATGTGGTAGGAAAGGGGATAAATTAGGGGTCAAAGGTCAATCAGTAAAAAAATGAAAACATGGATAATATTATGATTTTTCAGCATTTCGAGGCATAAAAATTTATACAATAGAATTCGTTTTATTACTTAGCAAATAGACGAATTTCATATTTACGGGATGACTGCTAATTTAGCATTTTTTCAAAGGGACGTCACTCGCTAACACCCGTCATTCTGGTTTTCGGTCTCATTAGGGAAAGGGCGGTCAGTAAATATTTTCTCTGGCAACGGTTACGATTTTCACTGTGGTAAGTACCCGAATAGCTTGAAATAATTTATTTAAAGACAATCGAGATATTACCCCTAGTCCAGTGATAGATACCCATGTATTCAAAATCTACTGCTGTCCCTTATTACAATGGAACCGTAAACCTGACTGTCGGGTCAGTAGGTTACTTCCCTTTGTGGAAAACGTTATAAAAACGGAGCCAAAGTCGGGATAAGAAATAAACATGAAAGTGGTCTATTTAAATGTAAATAAACATGTCGTCAGAATTTGTGACGTCACTTATAACAGAAATTGACGTTCATTTGATGTTATAATAAAGAGCTATGTTTTAAGCTTAAAAACATTTTAAGGAAATTTTTTTCCTTGTGATATTCAAAATGAGTTAAATTTAATCTAAACAATCGAAAACAATATTTAGTAAGCGCTAAATTTCGTTAATCAATCCGTGTTAGGCCATGAAAAAAAAAATTATTGGTTCTCAGGCCCTCCCTCATCTAGTTGGAGGCTTGAAAAAAGCCCCTCATTGACCCTGTTTTTTTGCCATTTCGATAAAATAAAAATAAAAAATCACCTCCCTCACTACATTTTCGGTGGTTTTTACAATGTAAAAAGTTTCCTCATCTATTTTTTGGCAAATAAAAAGATAAAAAAAATCACCTCCCTGCCTCATCTGTTTCAATGAAAAATGGCCTGAGAACCAATTAATTAACTTTGTATGGCCTTAGCACGTATAGCACGTAGCCTGGCATGTTGTAAGGAGTCGGATTTATAGACAACACGCAAAGTATATGAAGTAAATTTATAAATCTAAATGTGACTCTGTTTTATTTATTTGTTGCAACTTACTCGATTACTTAATCTTTATTTTATTTCTTATTTAAAAATAGTGAATGTAGCAACTCCCCCCTCTTTTCAAAAAAAGCTACAAAAGGATTGACTGTTGATTTGCAACAAAAATCGACATATATTCGCTTTGTTTGTATACAGATGGTGATCGCACTGACACCATATTTCGCCTAGTAAGGAAATAAGTAAGAAAATGTTTTATTTAGAGAGAGTGCATGACTNTCTTTGAAATGAAACTTTTGTCACTTGCTTGACCGTCGCAATATCAGTCTTCAAAATTTGTGGCGGTTTCGCAGATATGTCACAAAGGAGTTAACACCTACGTATTGAACTGGGTCGGCGGCTTTCATATTTGAAGGATATCAGTGGGGCGGACATAGTGTTAATTTTTCGTTGGAGCTCCTGTCAATATAATACCTCCATGATATTACTAACTGTTTAACGAAGTTGCTGTATTCTTCCGTGAATGGCCTTTTCCATGAAAGACAGTTGTAATTTACGGAAGAATTGGGACGTCTTCCCCTAGTGTGAGAAGTTCTATGCATTTTACACACGTTTTACTCGTAAAAAGAAAACATTTCTTACTCATGAAAGTTATCTCCGATCTTTAATGTTTGCAAGTCTATGTATTAGTTTCATCAAAGGATTGTGTCGTGCAAAAACACCGTCTTTAGTTGGTTATGGAGTTACAAATGAGATATATTTTCTTTATATCATCTCTTTCATTTGTTTGCACTGAAAGGTATAACCACCCACAGAACCAAACTTAACTTTTTTATTATTTTGATCAAGCTCAAATCCGTCCAGCATCTAGAACCTTTGTTCATTGCAAGCATGATTTTGCTGAAATGTTTTTAAAAATGAATGCAAGGACGTACAAGAAATCACAGACAACAAACAAAAAATCAAACATTACAAAAACAAAAAACAAAAACGAAAAAAACACAATTAAGGATAAAAAACAAACAAACAAATAAACAAACAAAAAAAACCAAACAAAAACAAACAAAAACAACAAAAAAACACAGAAATAAAACAAAACGAAAAAAAGAAAGCAATATACCCCCAAAAAACAATTAAGGATAAAAAAAAACAAACAAATAAACAAACAAAAGAAAAACAAACAAAAGAAAAACAAACAAAACAAAAACAAAACAAAACAAAGCAAACATACAAACAAACAAACAAAAACAACAAAAAAAAAACACAGAAATAAAACAAAACGAAAAAAAGAAAGCGAAAGCAATACCACCCCCCCCCCAAAAAAAAGGAAAGGAACAGAAAAAAAACATGAGGAAAAAACGCAAAACAACATAAAATAAAATATACAATCACAAAATATTTGTCAACGTCCAATGTAAAAACGACCTTAGCTTCCTTGACATGTATCTGTTAAACTGTGCTTAATATATACTTATTTAGACTGTGGGAGTTTTTCAGGTTTACCAACTACTAGCAATACTAATCACACACACCTTTCTCAATACAAATCAAGCACACCCTCATATCATATCGTAAATATATCCCAAAAACACGCACGATTTGCCTTGAATAAATCGTGTATCAATAAATTTAAACATAAAGCAGCAAAACTAACAAGGGGTATGTTTAGAAACTAAGGAATCGTTAATCAACTGAATGAATTTAATCGTTTAATTTAATAATAAACTGATTGACGGACTAACTACAAAATATTTACGGATTGCATATTTTAATTTTAAACAATTTAAATGCATTTAAAACATAATTGGTTAGTGCTTTGGCACAAAATTACCATCGAACTTGTTAAATAGGGCGTGCAGTTTAACTTAGACAATAACTGCATATTGTAATTGTTTATTTTGTCTTAAATTCGAGAAAAACGCTGATTTTTTGGTTGATTTTATAGGTATCTTCTAATCTTCTATAAAAATAGAACGCGAATTCGAAGAATGATCTATAACGTGAAAAATGTTTCAGCAATTATCTCTTTTTCATGTAATAATGTCATTTGTAGATAAGTTTTCGTTTACTAGGTAACAAGCCCAAAAGAGTAATTGGGGTGTCGACATTCCGTTTAGGGTCCTGTCATTCAATTGCAATTATCACATTGTTTCTACCACATTTCATTTTTACGACAGACATATTTCAAAAATATAATAATCAAGCTATCAAAAACGACTGAGAAATCGAATAGGGTATTTGGGTCATTTAAACTTTTTAAATAAGCGACTTTTGCTTAATTCGCCGCTCTACTAATGGGAATTCCGTTGATTTTTTTTTCTGAAACTACTCACTCAGTTGGAACCAAACTTTGTTGGAATGGTCACCAGGTGGGTCCTTTTCAGAATTGTGCCAGATGACCCCTTCCGCCAACGTTGAAAATTGTTCCTTGACTGCTATTTTCAAAATGGCCGCCTTAAAAAGGCGGGAAAATTCAACATTGTCCGATTTCAATGACATTTGGTTTCCAAATCGGTTTTGATGTCATAATTTCAAAACTGATGTTAAAAATTGTTCGTTGACCGCCAATTTTAAAATGGCCGCCAAAAAAGGCTGGAAAATTCTACATTGTCCGATTTAAATGAAATTTGATTTCCAAGTAGATATAGATGTTGCGACTTCAAAACCGATGTTGAAAAATGTTTGTTGACTGCCAATAACAAAATGACATCTCAACTTCAAAACTGGTGTCGAAAGTGGTCCGTAGCAAGAATTTTTTTGTCAAAAAAAGCCCAATAAAGAAATATAGTAAAACATGATCAGACTTAAAAAACAGTTAAAGATATAGGAGGTGTTTGAGCAACGAAAGTTTGAGAAACTGAAGATCAACTGTATAACTTACAATGTTACCTTGATTGTGGCAACTGAAACCCAGGTGAGCGATACAGGCTCCTGGGAGCCTCTGGTTTTATTCATTGTCACCAATAGATCACCCATTCATACTATAAATCAGTTCACCAGATGTTACATTTTCATTCTTGGATGAGGTACAAACTAAAAATCACAAACTTTGGAAGGGATCACCCAAAGACAATTGTAACCAAGTTTGGTTCCAATTGGCTCAGTAGGTTCAGAGGAGAAGACATTTGAATGCATTTCCCATAGAGTCCCTATGTTGAACTATGTTCCACGCTGGCGGCCATCTTGAATGAGGTATGAACATAAAAATCACAAACTTTGAAGGAAACATCTAGAGACTATTGTAACCAAGTTTGGTTCCAATTGGCTCAGTGGGTTCAGAGCGGAAGACATTTGAATGCATTTCCCATAGGGTCCCTATGTTAAACTGTGCTCCACGTTGGCAGCCATCTTGGATAAGGTACGAACGTAAAAATCACAAACTTTAAAGGGGACCACCCAAGGACTATTATGACCAAGTTTGGTTCAGTTTGACTTGGTAGTTTCAGAGAAGATCTTTGAATGCATTTCCCATAGGGTCCTGTGTTAAACTATGTCCCGTGCTGGCGACAATCTTTGATGAAGTACGAACATAAAAATCACAAACTTCAAAGGGGACCATACAAAGACTACTGTGACAAAATCTGGTCCCCATTGGCTCAGGGGTCTCAGAGGAGAAGATCTTTGAATGCATTTCCCATAGGGTCCTATGTTAAACTATCTTCCCCGCTGGCGGCTATCTTGGATGACATGCGAAGCTGATGGACATATGTAGAAATTGTAGTTCTGGAAAATCTCAACACTTTTGCAATTCACATTTAACCTTTATCTCAAACAGTTTTTGAAAGGAAAGTAAAAACGTTAAAACAATCGTGAAAATTCATAGAAAAAGCGGCAATAACTCCTATGTGGGTTGACAGATTTTCTCCAAAATTGCAGGACATGTAGATCTTACTATGCTGATCATTTTTGTTATAAAAACTTCACTTCTATCTTCTACCATTTTCAATATATATGACTTAAAGTAACGAAAACTGATTTTTTTTTTCGGAAAAGGGACAATAACTCCAAGACGGTTAAACGGATATTCTTCAAAATTACAGGGCAGGTAGATCTTATCATGCTGATCATTTTTACCTCGTCAGAATTTTGATATCTGTAATGATTTTGAGTAATTTGCAAAAAACAGCAATTTACCCTATGTTCTATTTTTAGTAACAGCAGCCATGTTTTTTGGTCTACGGTCATAAAAATCACAAACTTGTAAGAGCATACCCTGGTGATGATTCAGGCCAAGACTGATTAGTGTTGGCCCAGTAGTTTCAGAGGAGAAGATCTTTGAATAAAAGTTAACGGACGGACGACGGACGGACGGACGGCAAACGCCGAGTGATGGAAAAAGCTCACATGGACTTTGGCCAGGTGAGCTAACAAGGGAAATATGTGACCTGATACATTTTGTATAATCTGTTTTAATGTATTTATAATATTAAAATTGAAAATTGTGGTGCATGGCATGATAAGATTGCCGTCTATATCAGTTAGATGTCATTAAGAATGTCAACACACCTTTGATGTACATGTAGCTACGCTATCGCTCCGGCCACATCAAAAGTGTGAAGACATTCTTTATGTCATCTAAATACAAAATACCGAAGTTACTGTTAATTTATTATAACAGTTTATTATATATTACTAATACTTAAAGCACTTCCTTATCTTCCGAGGTGTACCATCTTATTTATATTTGAGTACAGTTAGCCATAAAAGTTTTTAAAAACTGTAATTACACCCTCCCTTATAGTACAAATGATATTAACACATTCAAGTTACTAGAGATCAACCTGTAACAAGTCATTATCTATGATGGCATTCATTTGTATCACTGATTTGTATAATCTGTAATTTCTTTCATTTGTTAAAAAAGTCGTAAAAAAAATAATAAAAATGGCAGAGATGTTACATGTGTGTATGATGACAATTTCTATGGTCTTTACTGCCAAAAACTTGCAAATTTTTTAGTTAAAAGACTTCCCAGAAAAATAATATATAAAAACTATTGGTTCATTATGAACAAATTGCACTATTTAACTATGTAATTTAATTGAATTATTCTGAGAAAAACATCGATTGATTTAGGACATCAGAATGAATATTACCATTTGTATTTAATTTGCCATTCATTAGAAAATTTAACACCTTTTCATTGGTCGACCCTTTTATTGTTTCTACTCTTTTATTTTGACATGTTTTTTTTTGTTTTTATATTTTAGATTTTAAATTCATCCCTTTTAATAGCTCACATGCTCATGTATCTCGTTATTTTGTTATTGACCATTTCATTTAGACGACAACTTAAACCAGAGCCTCACCTTGCTTTCTGTTGCCACAATCAAGCAAACATTGTAAGTAATACAGTTGATCTTCAATTTTGCAAACTTTGGTAGCTTGAACAACACATCTTGAACTGTATTTAAAGTCTGATCATGTTTTACTATATTTCTTTGTTGGGCTTTTTTGACACAAAACGTTCTTGCTTAGGACCACTTTCGACACCAGTTTTGAAGTCGAGACATCATTTTGTAAATGGCGGTCAATGAACAATTTTCAACATCGGTTTTGAAGTCTGAACATCAATATCTATTTGAAAACAAGATTTCATTGAAATCGTACAATGTGGAATTTTCCAGCCTTTATTGGCAGCCATTTTGAAAATGTTCGTCAGCAAACAATTTTCAAGATCAGTTTTGAAATTGCGAAATCAGCACCTATTTGGACACCAAATTTCATTGAAATCGGACAATGTTGAATATTCCCGCCTTTTTTGGCGACAATTTTGAAAATGGCGGTCAACGAACATATTTCAACACCGCTTTTAAGTCGCAACATCAATATCTATTTGAAAACCAAATTTTATTGAAATCGGACAATGTTGAATTTTCCCGCTTTTTTTGGCGGCCATTTTGAAAATGGTGGTCAACGAAAAATTTTCAACACCAGTTTTGAAGTCACCACAGCATTGCAAACATTTTAACAATTTACACTTAACCTTCGTCTTCTTCAGTTTTGGAAATAAAAGAAGAAAAATATTAAAATTTTGCAAATTCTGGGAAAAAAAGGCAATAACTCCTACTAGGGTTTTTGGATTTTCTTCAAAATTTTAGGGTGGGTAGATCTTGATATGCCAAACCTTTTTGCAATTTACACTAGGCCTCTATCTAGTACACTTTTTGAAATAAAAAATAGAAAATGGACAAATTTTGAAAATTTTACGAAAAAAGGGCTATAACTCCGAGGTTTCACATTTTCTTCAAAATTGAACAGCAGGTAGATCTCATCAGGTTGATCATTTCTACCCCGTCTGATTTTTTTATATCTGTAACGGTTTTCGAGTTATTGGCCAAAAACTGCAATTTACCCCTATGTTCTATTTTTAGCAACGGTGGCCATGTTGTTTGACCTGCCGCCTAATCGAACACAATTTTGAGACGCCATACTCTTGTGATGATTCAGGCCAAGTTTGGTTACATTTGGACCAGTGGTTCCAGAGGAGAAGATTTCTGAAATTGTTGACAGACAGACGGACGGACGACGGATGCATAGTGATGGCAAAAGCGCACATGGCGTTTTAGGCCATGTGAGCTAGAAATCGAATAGTTCCAGATTATTTACGTCCATACATAATGTAAATACATTGTACCTTTGTCAGGAATTTGCGATACCACCCCAATGAATTATATCACACAGGGGCTTGATACCATGCATACATGTTAGATTCCTACAACAATGATAGGTAAGTATGAGCTTGTTCAGTTCTTGTAATTTTCATGCATTAACACACAATTAAGTCGAATTGAAAAAAAATTAATCCGTCATTTTGTCGTTTTTTTTAAATATCAGCATAGAAGGATAAATTTCCTGCCTCCACTAAGTTTCTCTCTTTCCTTTATTTACCCCCTCTTGGAAAGTGGGGGTATATAGTGATGGGGTTGTCCGTCTGTCCGTCCGTCCTTCCGTCTTTCCGTCCGTCCGTTACACCTGAGGGTACCATCTCTTATCCGCTACTCCTCCTGAACCATTGAGCAGATTTTCATGAAACTTTTTTTACCCCCGCTTGAAAAGTGGGGGTATATCGTGATGGGGTTGTCCGTCCGTCCGTCCGTCCTTCCGTCTTTCCGTCCGTCCGTTGCACCTGAGGGTACCCATCTCTTATCCGCTACTCCTCCTAAACCACTGGGCATATTTTCATGAAACTTTAACACAATCTTTGTGACATAATGTAGATGTGCACTTCCTATTTCAGAATTTGATTTAATTGATTTTTGGGGTTTCGCATAGCAAAACATAGACTTTGCCATTACATTACAAAGGGGTACCCATCTCTTATCCGCTACTCCTCCTGAACCACTCAGCAGATTTTCATAAAACTTTAACACAGTTTTGGTGACATAATGTAGATGTGCACCTTTTATTTCAGAATTTGATTTAATTGATTTTGGGGTTTCCCATAACAAAACATGGACTTTGCCATTGCATTACAAAATGGTACCAATCTTTTATCCGCTACCCCTCCTATAACTCATGAAACTTTAAGACAGTCTTTGTGACATAATGTAGATGTGCTTTTTCTATTACAGAAATTGATTTTCATTTGATTGATATCAAATGGGGGAGCGGGGGGTAAATATCAGTGAGCTTTGCTCACACTTTTTCTAGTTTCTATCACCTTTGCATTGTTTTGTTGTTGTACTCCTGATATATAGCTAAACTTCTCATTAGACTTAGAAGGTATGTTTAACTTCTCAGAATATTGCATTTCTGATCTCTAAAGTGTTAAGAACCTGTCTACTGACCATCTTAATAACTTGCTTAATACAAGCCAGAACAGTACACAGAAACTTATTAGAAATGCTACATTCTGATTAGTCATGGATCAATGATGATTGTGGTAACAAAATCTATTATGGATCAACTAAAATGAAAATATTAATTTCCACAAGGTAAAAACAAATGAACATCCAAGTTGTCCAAATTAAACTTTTCACTTTTTACAATGTAATTTTCTCTCACATTTCAAATTTTCACTTTATTTTCAGTTTTTTATAATGAAACTTATTTTTTTCCATATTTCAATCATCACTTTTTAACTTCTTAAAATGAAACTATAATTTGTTCATTTTTTCACAACTTGATATATCGAATAGAAAACAATGGTTTTGAAGTTGAAACTACAATGTTTTTCGATTTAATATTGTTCCAAGAATAATTATTTTGCCAGAAAATTTTTTTTTCAACATTCTCCTCTGTTAACCTCTGAAAACGTTGAATGTTTTCGTTAAAATGAAACAAATTCTCTCAAATCTACAAATTATTTAGAAAATGCTCTTGGATATTTCTTTTTTGCAGTATACATGAACATGTGAATCAATGCAAGAAGGAAAAAAATCAAGCACGCTTAGTAAATGTATAATTACAAAATTAACAAATAGAATTTTCAAGAGCCAAAATCCAAAGGTCAAAAAGACAAGGCAGGTGCAATGGTCCTTACGTGGTACAGACATTCTGAAGAAATGGTGCGTTAAACCATTATTATTGAGCGCCAAATCCCTCCTTCCATTTTTCTTTTACCATCAAAAATTTGGAAGTTGCCGGTCTTATCTTCGATTGAAAAATATTTTGTTTTTATCTATTCAACATTGAAGAAAATAACTGGGTACGCATTACTCTCCACAAATTCCATTTTTCGTTCGAGTTTGTGTACCTGTGTGTAATGATTGCAAGGTAGGTGAAGGTAAATGTACTTGTTAAAAATCTACTTACAGGCTACTTCATCCAATATGATAAATTTGAAATAAGGGTATATTGTAGACTGACTAGTGCTGCCCCCTGGCTCACTACGCTTTGCTCTGTTACGCTCAAGGGACAGATGAAGACAAATCGAAAAAGTGGAAATTCCACTGTATGACGTCACAATGTCAAAAACAAACAAGACAACTAATTTCAAATAAAACAGAAAAATAGTAACCCGATTTAAATAAACTTAATTGTTACAAAGTATTTTAATCTAATTTGTTTCTTTTTTAACTTTCTGTAAGGCCTTTCAGTTGCGACGATGCAAGTTGTTTACCTTGGATACGACCGGAAGTAATGAAGGGCTTTCCTCCAGAAGTTATTTTTAAATATAGAACAACCAATCAAAAAGTGTTTTGCATGCAAGCCAATCAAATCAAAAGATACAATTGTTTTTCGGTCGGTTGTCTATATCTGTCTCTATATCCGTTAGATTCGACGGATTTGAGACAGGCTCGTCAGTCTAGGGTATATTGATCATATTTTGCCTCACTTTATAATTGTCTTGGAACGAAACGGAACGAAACGAAATCAAACGAAACGAAACGAAATCAAAC
>MJUU01015229.1:68716-81764 GCA_002080025.1 Modiolus philippinarum | reverse complement strand
CTGAAAGAGGTAATACGTAGTTTATCAACCCAGTCTAAAATATCAAAGTTAGTTAACGGTTCAAGCGTCTGCCGTAGGCACTTTTTTTGCATGACGTAGGGTCTGCGTACGCTGTCTACTTGTAATCCTTTGCCCGGGCGTTCAACTTGTAGTTCCTTTACCCATTAAACCGGTTAGTAATGGCACTGCTAAACTGGCTAACATACCAAGAAATCCACCGGTTTGTTGTCTTTTTGTGATTCTAAGACCAGTTCCTGATTTCTTTTTGAGTGCTGACTGCAATTGCTCTTTCTGTATTTTTGTTAGGTGGTCAACGTAGGGTTTTTGTAAGAGGGTGGTGATTTTGATGTGTGGTACGTCTGCTGTTAAACCGCTACCAAACACTTTTTTCACCCCGGTTTCAGCTAGAGCGGAGGCCGCTCTGATGCCAAGAGCAGGTAACAGTTTAGATGCCACTGTCTTTATGACCGGAAGTGCAAGTTTAGCGAGTGCTCCAAGAAAACCTCCATTTTGTGATTGTTTTGTCATTTGTGTCTTTGAAATTCTTATGTGAACCCCAGTACCAGAGGCCTTTGTTTTCTGTATTTTTTCATTTGTGTTTGTGTTAGCGCCATAGGAAAGTCCCCTGTTAATTGGTTGTTTGTTAGTCTTAATGTTAGAGAAGATATGTTTTTGTATGCTTTAGCTAGATTCTTTCTCTGACCTTCGGATAAACCAAGACTATAGTTAACGTATTTACTCATTTTTTTAATACCTTAGATAATCACTATATCATTTCCAATTGTGTCTAAAATTATATCTTCTTCGTTCAGTACAAGGGCAAAGATCCGATATGCAGCAGCTGGAGGTATGTTCAGTCTGTAATGCAGAGTCAGGGATGTATTTTCCATACTCACCGATTCGTCTGCGTAAATCAAATCAAAATAGATTAGTCCGTATAGAGAACCAAAGTTGCTAAGGGTAAGCATGTTCCCAGTGTCATAGTCGTTGCTTGCGTTAGGCTTAAAATTACATGCACCTCTGAAGATTCTACTGAGTTGATTCTAACTATATCCTGTTTCCGGGTAAAAGATACCAGAACCAACTTCTAATCTTGCTGTCAGGAGGGTACAATTTGTGTGTGCTGCATTGACTTTGAAAGTGTCGAGTAACAGAGGATTTTGTTCTTGATCATTATGTTTGTCACTCCTTTGTAAAAATATGATTACGTGTTTCGGGTGTTTTATCCCTGTTGTAATACGATACGACCCTTCAACAGATCGACCCGAGGTACAAGTGTTAATAGATTCTCTTAGATATGTCCACCGTCTTGGTTTCATGTAATTCTGAATTACATTTGTTAAACCAACAGAATTTAGTTTTAGTCTGGGGATCCAAAGTTCAAAATGTGTAATTACAACTCTACCGTCATCAGCACCATCGGCCTTGTAATTGTCGTTGTTTATTTCTACGGTTATTCCCATTTGTGCTGGTGGTAAAAGATTTTATTCTAGTGAATGAAAAAACGAAAATCTATTCAACGGTATTTCTGCTGTTACTTCTCTCCTTGCATTGGTTAACGCTGTTCTTGCAGCAAACCCTGTATTATCAGCAGTGGTTGCTATGTTATCCGGGTAAATAAAGCTGTTTTTTCCTAGACTATTCACATATCCACCTGAAAGCGTAAGTAATGATTTGACGTGATTTGCTAGAGATAAACTGTTGCAGTCGTACACTATTTTTCCATTTTGTCTAACTGTCATTTGACTAAGAAAATTTGTTACATCTGAAATAACAGATACTGTGTCATTATCTGGTGCTGCTCCGTCAGCAAGTTTATCTACTTTGAACTTGATAAAAAAATACCCATTGTACCAGTCATAAAACGGAGCCCTATCGTTTATGCTAAATTTATAATCCGTTTTGACTTGTGCTTATCCATTTTGTGGAGTTCTTATAGGCGTGTGTAGTAAAAAGTTACAATAATCATATCGATCACAGAACTGTGTTCCTCTAAACATTTTTTATTACTAGAATATTATTTTTCTTTTTATATAAAAATGATAGAGTTTACGAGTCGTGTCTTAAATTTTTTAAAGCAGAGTCTGGAACGAAGTAAAACCTATAAGATTTTTGTTTTACTTATGTGATGTTTAATCCGTAAACATCGTAAAAAATGTGAGTGAAATCTAGACCGTTTTACCCGTCTCAACCGTAGTGAATAACAAATCATACTTTAGTCCCGTCAGTAGTAGTTAACTATCCCAAAAAATCTGCGTTTTTCAAAAACGTTTTTGAAAAACGCAGATTTTTGGGGATAGTTAACTACTCTCGAAACATAGGTTTACATTTCAATCTATTGCAATACTTTCAAAGATCTTCTCTGAAACCGGCCGGACCAATTGGAACCAAACGTCATCATTCTCTCAAAACAAATTACTAATAGTATATATTTATGTTTTTATCTTCGGTGGTACCATCATTGTGCATTAGAAAATGAGAGTGATATTGCATAACATAAATTTGTGATGGCACTGTTTTACGTCAAATCCTATGACGCCTGCTTTAGTAAATTAATAAAATTTTTTTCAGTCAATGTTCTTCATTTTACTCGAATCGCTTAAATCTTCAACTGCAACGGTAATCTGTCTCTGACAAGCACATTTGTCAAATACGAATTTGTTTTTATGCTTCTATCACTTCAATGTGTCTGTAAACCCTTCTAACAATGCCCACTTTTTGAGAGAACCGACGATTGTCCACAGAAGTATACGAAATAGACTGAGTATAGCTTCTTACTATCGTGTATTGTGCGTAATTGAACCCTCTTAATAGATAAAGCTGGTATATGTATAGAAGAATTCAAACCCCTTTCAGAGCAGGCGAGTGTTTTTTTCGATGGCGCTACAGTATTTGCGATGTGCAAACTGTAAGTTCGTTTTGGAATTCGGCTCAGGTAAACATATTTGGATTGAAATTATAGTGCAGAATAATAAAAAAATTCTTTGCACTATATCTTAGACCGGAAGCTTGTGTCGTACCATATTGATCAAGTTTTAGAGTGTCATATATAAATGGGAATCTAAATGTTGTCTCATTATAACTCGACTGATGTTATTTAGTGCAAAAATATTTTTAAATGGCTAAGTTTTGACTTAAATGCATCCATCAGACATGCAGGTATTAAATGATAGTATAATGATTATATTTCATGAATTGAACTGTTGTCAGCAATTCGTATTGTAAAAATTTTGGTAATTTTACATCGATTTACTGTTTTCTGTGAAATTCACAGTACCAAGAACAACAAATTAATGACCTATTTTCAAAGAAAAGTAACAAACAAACTCGTCTTACATTTCAAATCTGAATAAATTAGTTTATTCAATTCTTATCGTTTTTAGAAATCTGAACATCGGTTGAAAAATTTATTTTCCCCTTTTCATAGTTTTTCTTATAATTTAAAAAGGGGTATAATGCTATCAACTTACCGTGTTCAAAGAACTAAAATTTTTATTTAAAATTGTATATTTGATCACTGTTTAAATATTCTGGCATAATTCATTAAAATTTATTGCTCAAGGTATCGATAAAACCCGGCAAAAAAGTGTGAAAAAAAGTTGATAGAGTGAAAAACGCCGCTTTTTAACTTTGGAATTGATTTTGAACCCTTCACCAAGATAGTCTTGCGCAATTTATAACCCTCTTTTTCAATTCTTATGACAACACAATGGATTTATTACAGGAATAAAAGTAATTTTGAGGGAGTTTATGGATGTGTAAACCGATCTACTCACTCACCGACTCGCTCACAAATTAAATAAAGTGCGATGGACTTTATGTAGAGTTTGTGAGTGAAGGACCGCGCTTACACACCCATCAAACACTTAAAATTCCAATCCTTTGAACTCGAAGCAATATTGTCACTTGATTTGACGTCACCATATACTGCACTATTTAACCTCGGAGTGTATTAGGGCAAGTAAAGTTTATCGAGAAAATAACCACTTTGTTGTTCATGACGTTGACCAATAAAATTTGAAGTTGCTATAGCAACTGGAATTATTTTTAAGTAGATATAACGATAAAACGTTTTGATTTATTTGTTTTTCAATATAAGGTCAAACGTTGGACTGCCTTCTCTCTTCTTGACTGGGAAAAGAATATATAAAGTGCTTTTGTGACAAAACATCGGCAGTAGAATACCGAAGGAACAAAGCACAAGATTACATAAATCAAAGTCCACAGACATGGCAAAAACATGGCAAGAACACCAGAAGACGGAAGACCAAAGACACCACATGCCATCAAAACACACGAACACTACATATACAACACAATGGCATGTCCGTTAGAGAGGTGGATTAATACAAAATGTATTAAGTTTATCATTTTGCCGAGTGTTAACTTGAGAGTATATATGCGTTTTAACTCAGATTTGTCCTTCGCTTGTAAACATTCATTTGTTCCATCTGACGAATGTTCCATAAGAACAAATATGAGGTTTTATTCAAATATTATATAAATATATACGAATAGTAATATTCCCACATTTCCGACTTAGGGCGTCTTAATTCATTTCACACCTCATTCGATTTTGCTGTGCCTGTAGTTTGTACAGCAGTTTTGTCAACAGACAGAGGGAAATTACTGTCACAAAAACTTATAAATCAAGGGTATGTTCAGTCACTGTTGCAATTGTCACAACAGAAGTTTTCCAGTCGTCACCATGTTTTTACAGACCGTTACAATGTTTTCACTGGCAGTGTCTAACGGGTTCCTGGCGTGGAGCAGATTATGCCTACCCTTCTGGAGCGCCTGATGAAACCTCAGTTTTTGTAGGGGTTCACACAACTAGTGCTTTAGGTTTGTACGTTTTTGTTTATTTTTGTTCATTTGTTTTTGTCTTTGCCATGCTGTCTCAATTAGTGTTGGCTATGAATTGCCGTGTTTTTGGATTTTTGTTTTTGGAATCCCCCTTTTGTCATCTTTGCTTCGGTATTCGTTTGCCGATATATACTTTAAAATTTGTCCTGATGGGTAAAAATATTTTTTCCCATTTGCTTGACTTAAAGTCTGTCACAAGTTGACTCTATAGCTTTAAGACCTATTAAATTATTTGTTATGACCAGCCTTTAAATATAGTGTCTAACATTGTTTCCAGTAAATTACGTATATTTCTCACATCGAGATAGTTACATTTTTTTCATTTTAAAATTCGAGGTTTACCCGAGAACCTTAAAATAAGAAAAAATATCGTTATAAACCGGAAAACAATGTTAGGGATTGTTTCTCTTATTTCTACTCAATTTATTTGAAGTAAAGCGATCTCCGTAGTCCCCAGTCTGAAATATGCCGCCATTTTGTTGCTATTATCGTTGCTATGTGTATCATTGCGCCTTTCATTGAAAGGGGTGTTGAATATAATATTTTTGATAAAAATGTCATATTATCGATAAACTGAGTTATCTGAGTCATAAAAATGCAAAAAACATTTCGCTAGACAATGATGCAGGTGTTAATTTCATCAACATCTGGTTGCACTATTCCTAGAAACTGACACGAGACATTTACATGATTGACCAATCAGCAAGTGATATCAATTTCCCAACTTGTTGTTTATTAAGTTCATCTAGCATTATTTGGGAAGTATTTATTTCGAACAAGAATTAGAGAAATATTATTCATGATTTTTAAACTTTTGAATGACCACATTCAGAACTCTTTATTTACTGCATCTACGGTATTTTGTTTAATATGGAAAATGCGAAAGGTGAAAATTCATGGAACTTATTACCAATCATTTACAGGGAGACACAATTTATCAGCATCTACATATTCAGTTTCTTAACCACAAAATGCATAAAACAACACTGCGATTGTATCCTAGGAAAGAAATTTTGTTTTGAATCTATTTAATAAATATGAGAAGATAGAATGGTCAGTTGGCTTGTTTATGTTTGTGCAAAATTTAACAATTACATACACAAAAAGAATAAAATAAGCTGCTTAATAACGGAACCCGCACTGGTGATTTTGATATATACAGATAAACTAGTCCCTGTGTGTTTGATAATGTAATATTTAAAAAAAAATCTAATATCAACTAGAGGCCCAGAGACTGATCCTGTATCGCTCACCTAACATAATGCTTCTATGCCATGCATGACAAAAAGTGATGTTTTTACCAATGGGGTCTTATGCTTAGCTATATTTTTCATTAGCACCTTTGTTTTTATGTTTGATCATAATGAAATAAGTAAGTTTCTATACATTTAGTTAAATTTGCTTTTTCAGTCTCAAAGCAGATAATGAAATTAGCTGGACACAAACTAGGGAAAATAAAAATTAGCCCTCATGGCTCCTTATGATTCCTCTTTGACCACTTATAGCTCAAAAACAGTAAGAGCTACGCTAATTTCATTGACATACTACTGAAAGCTTATATCAAGACGAATCCAAAGAAAAAATCGCCACGAAATGAGATGAAAAATAAAACATTTAAGTAAACTGCAAATTTGCAGTTTTGGCCCCTTTGAACCTGAACCCTTATAGCTCGGAAACTGTAAAAGCAACGTCAAATGTGTTGCATACAACCAAAAAGCTTATATCAGGAGGAATCCAAAGAAAAAATCCCATCGAATCCGATGAAAAATAAAAATTTTAGGTAATCTGCAAATTTGCAATTTTGACCCCATTCGGTCCCTCATGGCTAGATAAGGAAACAAGTTTCCAAATATCTAATAGTAGAGCGCTGTGTTAATTTTTCGTTAGGAATCTATTAAAAAAACTGCATCAAAATCGGACTAAAAATTAAAGACATTTTTTTGGGATTCGGCCTGTTTAGGCCCCATTTATATAGGGACCGGTACATGCTACTTGAAATCCTTTAACATTTTGCAGATTGGAAATTTCCTCAGGAGCACGCTGAAAGAAACCCCATCAAAATCCGATTAATAATAAAGATTCTACAGACAAAAATATGAAAACACCCAATTTCACCCCTTTTTGGTCCCTTTTTCTAAAACGGTTGGGGCCAAAAACTAAAAATATAAACCTCAGTTTACGCCTGTGCCAAGAAACATTATAATAAAATTTGATAATAATCCGTCCACTTAAACCAAATTTATGCTGTCCACAGACGCCGACGCCGACGACGACGAACATTTTTGCGGTCGTATAAAAAGTTAACGGACGGCGGACGCCAAGTGATGGCAATAGCTCACACTGACCCTTTGGGTCAGGTGAGCTAATAGAAGAAAGAAGCTGCAACAAAATTAAGGATAATCTTTTTGATGTCAATTATTCTGTATCTGAAAAAAATTATTCTCACGGGAATGACGAATTAAAGGATATGGAGTAAATGCACATGAGACAAAGTCTCTACAAAT
The DNA here is from genome assembly GCA_002080025.1 of Modiolus philippinarum. Lineage (NCBI taxonomy): Eukaryota > Metazoa > Mollusca > Bivalvia > Mytilida > Modiolidae > Modiolus > Modiolus philippinarum. The sequence goes on along the minus strand of MJUU01015229.1, from coordinate 74,394 downwards.
ACACGATAAATACAAGCAAAGGACAAACACTTTAATTGTCTATGCATGTACTGCCATTGTAACTTTCAAGTAAAAAAGTCTTTTGTTGACGGTGAATATTTTTGCAAAGACCATTTTTTATTTATAGGTTTTGCTTCTTGAATTAAATTTGTTGAAATATTCTGTCTTTTTACATAACAATTCAGATGAATATTTTTGTAGACCAATATTTTATTAACGTAAGAATATTTTATATCCTGCCTCTAGTAAATTCCTGAGACGTCGATTGGTCAAACGACGTCACGTGCCGACCGTGTATATTCCATATCGGGTGCAACTGATTAATATACCGTCAGTGACCGCCATTACGCGGCGTCACTGTACGTTTTTAAATAGGTTTTTGGCAATTTACTGGACTCTCGGCAGGATATAAACATTACACAGTATGTAAGTGACCTAATATGGTATATACACGGTCAGTAAATTGAATATTGGGCTCGAGCTACGCTCTCGCCCAATATGAAATTTACTGACCGTGTATATACCATATTAGGTCACTTACAGACTGTGTAATATATATTATTCATCAGTAAATGAAAAACTGTTTATTTACATAAGTTTCTGTGATTGTTTTTTTTTTAAAATGTGTTTATTTTCAAATGGTTTATTTTGTTTATATTTATATAGTTACCAATATTTAATCTTAATTCTATTCTTTAAATATATTATCTATACAAGTAAACTAACAGTAAGGGACCGACCATTTAACCTCAAAAGGTGGAGGGGGCCATGGTTTTTATCGAAAAAAATATTCTGAAGTTGATTTTATGTGAAAAATTAAAAATATTTTTGCTGCAAAAATGATGAAAAAAATATATTCTGAAGGGGGCTTTCTGTCCCCCAAAAATAATGCTTATTCCCCCCCCCCCCCCCCANAAATTGTTTATACTAGATCAAAAATAATCTGTACAGAAAAAACCCATAAGCCCCCTTCAAGTTAAATGGCCGGTCCCTAAATACTTTTTTTCATGTAGTTTAGTACCTTTGTAGCCCGCTCTTTAATGAGATGGTTTATATTCATATGGATATAGAATTTAACATCGGAAATATCACAACATGACACAGTTTAAACCCGTCAACAAGGTCATACTGCGACACATTTATTGAATCGAGTCTAATATCTAATTTCAACCTGTAATTTATTTAGTTTAGTGTTTAAATAGATATTAAAGGTGAAAACCATTAACTATTTTAGGAATATAGACACCTTATTTTACCCTAAAAACTACTACAGCTCCTTATATGGTTTTATCACGTGTCAATACGCTGTTATTGCTGTGGTCAAGCGAGGCAAAACTTGTACCGAACGAAAGTCAAAATTTTCATCCCAAGCTCACATTCAATTGCCGTTATTGTTATTCTACAGTTGCTCAGAGACCGACAGAAAGACAACAGCGTACACAATTTTCGTTTTTTTTCCACGGAGAGGGGGGAGGGGTCACTTCCAATATATGGGCACAGAAAACCAATTAATTTTCTATAGGCTCCAAGAGTAACATTTTGAGAAATTCCACCTATTTCAATATTTCACTGGTACATGTCACACCCCTCAAAACGAGCGGAATTGTCTGAAGTTGCTGCCATTTCATTTGCGGGGTGGCATGTCAGATAAAATTTCCTGTATTTGCCGAACCCCGCAAATAATAAAAACAATCCACATGAATATCTACATAAGGTTTTTTTTGCAGTAAGTTCTACTTCCAAAACAGCCATTACAATTTCCATTCATTCAGTTATGAGTAAACAGTACACCTTCGAAGCCTTCGGGTTGGTTGACCAAATTAAGCACTACTTTTGTGTGTATCAGTTCAAAAGGTCAATTAGTGATCTGGGTCCATATAAAGATGTATTTGCTGCTGAAATTGGTTTGTTTTATATGAATCGATACTACTTTTTGGCATTAGGTATTTTAATGGGTCATAAATGAAGGGCCAAAATCATACTTTTTTGCAATTAATGAATTAATGAATCATTAATGAATGATTTTAAAATTGCAATATCTAAATTATACAAAATTTTGTTTAAAGCTAAGGAGTATTTCCCTATTGCATAGCTCTGTCCTTAGCTTAATTTTGGCTTTTTTATTTAGCATATGTGCATATGAAGAAGATTACTTAACAGTAACTTCGGTATTTTATTATTTCTTACCACTGGGCCGATGCCTCTGCTGGTGGACTGTTAGTCTTCGAGGGTATACACCAACCCAGTAATTAGTACCCCGGTGCTGACCCGAAAACTGATTTTATTGAAAATTGCAATATCTAAATTATACAAAATTTTGTTTAAAACTTAGGAGTATTACCCTCATGCATAGCTCTGTCCTGAGCTGAATTTTGGCTTTTCTATTTAGATCATATTGGTACATTTGTTTTCTATCAGCTTACACGTTTTTCGGTTAATGGACTTCCAAATGTTTTTGGTTTGATCTGCACTGATGAGACATAAGTTGTCGAAATGCGCATATGCAGAAGATAAATTAACAGTAACTTCGGTATTTTTTGTTATCTATCATCATTTGACCCGGGTGGGGCTATTTGCTATTAAGTAGGTAGTATGAGCGTGCCGCAGGAATGGGTCATTTTTTGCAATCAGTTTGTCTTACAAAAGGTATCTTTTCACCCTTGCTGCCTTGAACAGGGTCATTATTTTCACTTTGCCATTTGGAAGATAATTTATTTTGCTATGTAAAACAACAGTTAAAACTAGTGTCAAAGCAATATAAGATGAATTCTATGTCCATAGAAAGTTCCTACGGCTATTTTTCTTAAGCAGGGTGTTTGTTTTGGAAGTGAGTACAGTCTTAAACAGGGCTTATATTTTGTCTCTTCTATTTTGAACAGAATGCGTTTTTTCATATTCTCTGTCTTAAACAGGGTCCCTTTTTCTAGGTCCATCTTCAGAATATTACCAAAATTATTGGCAAGTAGCCCCTCCCTCGGACATTTGACGTAAGTTCCTACAGAGGAATTAACGGTTTTCTTACTCCAATTACACATTTTCCGATTTACAATTTGTTCTTCATCAGCCTTTACACATATTTCGGTTTATGGATTTCCAAACTGCACTGAAGAGACAGAAGTTGTCAAAATTGCAATGTGCAGAAACTGAATTCACAGCAACTTTAGTATTTTGTTATTTATTACTGTACAATTTGGCTGATTAATTTTGAAATTTACAAATATATGAATGGGACGATATTTTATTCACGGCACTATATGAAAAAGGATGTTTTCAAAATGCCAATATCAGGTCTGTACCCAATGCCACATGTCGCGACCCCTCCTTTTCGTACGTTTTCCCGTTTTATCTTCGCCTCAACTAGGTAGACTATTAGAGCATCCCGGCGTCCTCCATATATATATACGTCAGCGTCCACATTATGTATGTATCTTGGTAACTATGTAAGGTACGGTCATCAAACAGTTTGCATACAAATGCATCTTGGGCTTGGGCTATCTCTCAACCTCAAAGACCTCTTTGACCTATAGTTTCTGTTTGATTGTCTTTCATTCAGTTTTAGGCCCGAGTTCATATCAAAGTAACTGTACATGATAGAATCATCTTACATTGCATGTGCATGCATCTCTGGTAGTAGGCCAGCATCCAGGCAAAATTGGGTCACTTTGACTTATATTTTCCCCATGACCGACCCCTATTAAGTTTAATACACGACTTGACTTCAAAAACATCTTTAGGTCGTATATTGGTATGATACTGACGGCAGTGTCGGCGTCGTCGTCGTCGGCGGCAGCGGTGTCTGTTGACTGTAAGTTTCCGCGCGATAACTTAGGTTCTGGTCACATTAAGCTTATGAAATTTTAATACAATGACCCTTGGCACAAAAGAAAGTTTTTTTGGGGTATTTTGGGTCCGTCCGTTTTTTAAAAAAGGACAAGAAAGGCTGAATTGGGTGTTTTCATATATTGGGCTGTAAAATATTTATGATTTATTATTTATCGGAATTTGATAGCGTTTCTTTCAGTGGGTTCTCGAGGAAATTTCATATTAGTTTAATGCAACGGATTTCACGTCGCATGTACCGTTGATGAGATAAATTGGGTCCAAAACAGATTTGAAGAAAAATGTTTTAGTCCGATTTTAATGCAGTTTTTATTCAGTGGGTTGGATAAATGAAAATTGTCATAGCACTTAGCAATTAAATATAATTGAATTAAATTTAAAACTCTCTTTCTTCTCTGAGTTATAGAGGCCTATAGGAGCCAAAGTTGAAAATGTGCATATCACCTAATATTTTTAATAACAAAAAAGACCTTTACGTTGCTAATGGTACCATAGTAAAACGTCGCATGGTATTGATAGTATAAGCATCGCCTCTTTATTGACTCGTCTTTGTTCTGTAGTGGCTTCGAAAAACTGATAAATTGGAAACAATTTCAGATATCCCTTGCGCAATTACCTTGATAAATAAAAGTGACAACAAAAGTCCGAATCGATCAAAGGAAGAGACCAGTAAGGAAAATCCGTATAATATTCGACTGAATCAGGGAAACACAATCCGACACAGAACATTTTTGGCAAGCCGTCATATTCCCGACTTTGAACGGGCATTTTATAAATTAAATGGTGGGTTAAACCAGGTTTAATGATGCATCAACCTCCCGCTTATATGACGACTAACTATAGCTTCTGTATGCCCAGATTGTGTTAAATGTCAAAGCCATAATATTGTCAGGGGGCACTACATTATTTCAATACGCCAATGTTTGACAGACCTTGAAAATAGTACTATAAAAAATAGTGTCTTTAAATTTGTAGTGACTCCAGCCAATAGATACATGTTATAATCAGCAAGATCATAGAATATTTCTAGGTGAATGACGGAGAAACCAACTAATCTTCAATCAAATATATCCTTGAGTTGTTAATTTATTATCTATGCACTGTCATTCTCTGCACAAGGTTGATCCCGTTTGTCCAGTATAATAATGTGAAGTAATTACATGGATGAGATTTTCGGATGCACATTTTAAATTGTTTTTTATTTTAAATATTTCAACATTTTTTAAAGCAAAATTGGTACCTTCGACGAGATTATCACAAATTCAGCAATTAATAGTTTGCATCTGGAAACTGCTACTGTTAAACTCTGCCGCTGTAAATAATATCAACAAAGACTTATTGTTCTTTGCTTTTAATTATGTTAATATTGTTTCAATCCATGTTTATTCCCTTGTCTCGTTTGAGTAATGTTATGTTTTGAAAAATTGTATTAACAATTTCTGGATTTCTGGGATAAAAGGTTGATACGTATGTAGTGACTTCGTTGTTGGTATCTTTTTGCTTTAATCGTCGCATTTCATTAATATCTATCAATCTCGCTTTTTAGCTCACCTGGCCTAAAAGGCCATATGAGCTGTTGCCATCACTTGGCGTCCGTCGTCGTCCGCCCGTCCGTCGTCCGTCCGTCCGTCCGTCGTAAACTTTTTCAAAAATCTTCTCCTCTGAAACCACTAGGCCAATTTTAATCAAACATGGTCTGAATCATTACCAGGGTATCTAGATTCAAAATTGTGTTCGATTAGTCCGAGGACCAAACAACATGGCTGCCGTTACTAAAAATAGCACATAGGGGTAAATTGCTGTTTTTGGCAAATAACTCAAAAACCGTTACAGATATC
>MJUU01015229.1:23277-65048 GCA_002080025.1 Modiolus philippinarum | reverse complement strand
GGGGACTTGGAATGTTTTGATTTCAGCAATATGCATTATCTGAATTATAAGGGGAACCCCTGCCCAATTTTTTTCTTGAATGACGGTCTGAAATGGAATGTAATGGATAGTGGGGCTTTAAATTACCGCGGAAACTGCTGCATCTACTTGCCCAATTGGAACCATACTTGGTGACAACTGTCCATAGTCGGTACCTATCGAAGAATGTGTCTGGTAAGTCTGCATGTATTCCAAGACGGCCGCCAGCGGGGGACATAGTTTAATGTTGGACCCTATGGGAAAAACACATTCAAAGACATTCTTCTCTGAAACTACTTGGTCAGTTGGAATCAAACTTGGTCACAATAGGCTTTTAACGGTCTTCCTAAAAATAATGTCTGACAAGTCTGCACCTCATTCAAAATGGCCGCCAACTGGGACCATTGTTTAACATTGGACCCTATGGGAGAAAACACGTTCAAAGATTTTCTCCTTTGAAACTTCTAGAAAATGAGTAATTTAGGCTGCAGTTTATATCAGTCATGGACCAGGTGAGCTAGCCTCTAGTTAAATTCCAGTCTTTATTACGGATAACAGTACTGACTTTTCTTTCATAATTTTCTGTAGTACATCTAGTCATTGATCCTGCATTTCTCATCCAATTCGATGGTACAAATTCTGACCCGAAAACCTATTTAATTTGGAAACTTACAAAACTAGTATGTAAATTTAAGAAAATTCAAGAAAATTTTGTTAAACTAAGGAGTATCTCCCTCTCGCATAGCTTTGATTTTTGCTGATTTTTGGAAAATATCCTTTGGTAATTTGTTCTCTATCAGCTTTACACACATTTCGGTATATGAATTTCAAAATGTTTTCACTTGATCTGCACTGAGGAGACATAAGTTGTCTAAATTTGAATATTCAGAATCTAAATTAACAGTAACTTCGGTGTTTTGTTAATTCTTCTGGAATATTTACTCTAGTATAAATGGATGACGCGAATTAAAATTAAAGACATTGCTTTATTTGTATCTGTTGCTTTATAGTATACATAAGTCTTTATCTCAGTATTCTTTTTGCTGTTAAGTAAATTTGCGTGGACTCTATTTAATAAATATGAGAACATAGATTGGTCAAATGCTTTTGTTTTTGTTTGTGCAAAATTTTAGTTTACAGTTACATCCACAAAAAGAATAAAACACTCTGCTTGGTAAAGGAACCCGTACTGGCGACTTTGGTATCAGATAGTCATTGTGTGTTTAATAATACAATAACTGGAAAAAAATCAATTAACACTCTGAATTTTGATCTGCGAGCACAATAATAACTTTTATATTTTTATCTTCGGTTGTACAATCATTGTGCATTCCAAAATGAGAATGATATTGTATAACATAAAGTTTTACGTCAAATCCTATGACGCCTGCTTTAGTAAATTAATACAATTTTTGTCAGTCAATGTTCTTCATTTTACTCGAATCGCTTAAATCTTCAGCTGCAACGGTAATCTGTCTCTGACAATCACATCTGTCAAATACGAATTTGTTTTTATGCTTCTATCACTTCAATGTGTCTGTAAACCCTTCTAACAATGCCCACTTTTTGAAAAAAAAAAACGACGATTGTCCACAGAAGTATACGAAATAGACTGAATATAGCTTCTTATCATCGTGTATTGTGTGTAATTGAACCCTCTTAACGGTGAACCCCAAATTTTATCTTATATTTTCAACAATAATACAAATATATTTCTACACAAAAAAATTCACAAAATTCTATAATAGGAAAATAATACCCTGCAGACATCTTAACTGCATCCATCGGACATGCAGGTAATACGTGTTTTAGATGAAAGCATAATGTTTGACCTGTTGTCAGCAATTCTTATGACATCGTTTTACTGTTTTCTGTGAAATTCACAGTACTAAGAATTACAAATTAATTACCTATTTTCAAAGAAAAGAAACACACACAAACCAATTCATTTAATATTTGAAATGTAAATAAATTAGTTTATTCAATTTTTATCATTTTTAGAAATCTAAGCATTGTTTGGAAAGTTTATTTCACTCTTTTCATAGTTTTTCTTATAATTTAAAAAATGGGTATAATGATATTAACTTACCATGTTCAAAGAACTACATTTTTTATGTGAAATGTATATTTGAACACTGTTTAAATATTTTTGCATAATTCATTTAAATTTATTTCTCAAGGTATCGATGAGACCCTGCAAAACGTGTGAAAAATACAAAGTTGATAGGGTGAAAAAAACTTTTTAAGCTAGGAATCGGTTTGAACCCTTCACCAAGATAGACTTACGTAATTTATCACCCTCTTTTTTAATTCTTATGACAACACAATGGATTCATCTTTTGGATATTACAATAAAACTTTTTCGATTTGTTTGTCTTTCAATGAAATAAAGTCTGAATGAACATCAATTATGTTGGCATTTGCGCTTAGGATTACGACGGCACTTGAGGCTGTACTTGAATATTTGGATATAACTTGAATATTATCTCTTTGCACATAATGGCGTGTCCACTAGAGGTGTATTAAATTTAAGTCTATAATGTTGCTGAGCGTTAAGTTAGAGTATATATGCTCTTGAACTCAGATTTATCCTTCGCTTGCAAACATACATTTGTTCCATATGACAAAAGTTCCATAAGAACAAATATGATCTTCCATTCAAATATTATATAAATATATACTTTGAGCAGGAATATCCCCACACATCGGGCATATGGCGTCTTAATTCATTTCACAGCTCATTCGCTTTTGTCGTGCCTGTAATTTGTACAGCGATTTTGTCAACAGAGCGAAATTAATGTCTCAAAAACTTATAAATCAAGGGTATGGTCAGTCACTGTTGCAATTGTTCCGGTCGTCACCACAATTTGACAGACCGTTACTATGTTTCTATTTGACATGAGGGTAGATCCAGAGTTGATTACAGTACTGACAAACACCGACTGTGACAAAACCGGACTTTTCACTGGTAGTGTGACGGGTGTCACGTGTGGAGGAAACCATGCCTACCCTTTCGGAGCACCTGATGCTACCTCAGTTTTTGAAGGGGTTCACGCTGCTAGTGTCTTAGTTTTGTGTCGTTCTTGTACATTTTTGTTTTGTCTTCAAATCCTGTTAGACATGATTTGCCGTGCTTCTGGATTTTTGATTTTTGAATTCCCTCTTTCGTCATTTTTGTTTCGGTATTCGTTTGCCGATATATAATATAATATTTGTGCCGCTGGATAAAAATATTTTTTTCCATTTGCTTGACTTAAATTCTGTCACAAGTTGACTCTGGGGCTTTAAGACCCGTTAAATTTTCTGTTCTAACCAGCCCTTAAATAATATTCTTTTATTGTTTCTTAAACTTTTTGAAGGACCATATTCAGAACTCTTTATTTGCTGCATCTACGGTATTTTGTTTAGTATGGAAAATGCGCAAGCTGAAAATTCATGAAACTTATTACCAACCATTTACCAGGAGACAAAATTTATCAGCATCTACATATTCAGTTTCTTAACCACAAAATGCATAAAACACTCTACGATTGTATCCGTAGGCAGGAATCTGGCTTCGGCTCTATTTAATAGATATGAGCACATAGATTGGTCTGTTGGCTTGTTTTTGTTTATTCCAAATTTTTATTAACAGTTAAATCCACAAAAAATAAAAAAATAAAACAAGCTGCTTTATAAAGGAACCAGTACTGAGGATTTTGATATATACAGATAAACTAGTCCCTGTGTGTTAAATAATGTAATAACTGAAATAAATGATAAATCAAATATCTAGAAGGGACAAAAAAAGTTGCATTACATTTCAGTTTATTTTGTTCATTTTTTTAAGATTAGAAAGAACGACTCTTGAGTAATCTGAAAACGAAGACAGCTTAGACGAAGACAGAAGCTGCAACAAAATTAATGAAAATAATCTTTTTGATGTCAAGAGACGATATTCCACTTTCGAATTTTTGGGTAGTTGTCGACATCTTACCCCAAATCGACTGGAAATAGATGACTTTCCTGTGAATTGCACTGGTTGACCTGGGGTCAATCGGCGCAAATTGCGTCACTAAATATTGTGACGTTGAAAAATCTATATTGTGACGTAAAAATTTTACGGGAAAATTCACGAGCTGGAAAGTCGTCTATTGGTTTCCGACGTCAGTTGAGTGTCATAGAGCAATTGTCATATTTATTTTCTTGACCTAAAACAAATTGGTTGGAAATGACCCGCCAAGGGTAAAATGTTAATTTATGACATGTTCAGCTATGAACCAATCATGATAGAATAATTTATTCCCTTTGCCTCTATATACAGGAACGCCATTCCGGATAAGGTATCAAACAACCAATTCAACCAATCAGAGTTGGAATGTATGAGAAAATAGACCTTTTGAATCTAAAGCTTGTACCTTTAAAACTATCCGAGGGAATTCGATGAATGATACACCTATTTAAACATTGATATATTAGATTTATTTCAATACCAAGGGTAATTTTAGATCACTTAAAGTAGGGGAATTCCTAATGACTATTTTTGCGCAATGTTGTGACGTCGTGGTACGTATTTATAGGTGGATTTCCCCGACACACCGGGAATCTCTTAGAGGGCTTTAAAGGTATGATGAAAATTTGATATAATGTAGAGCAGGTATGTGCCTTTCACAGCAGGTATGGTCTTGGGAAGGTTAAACTTGAGAAAATTTGTCCAGGGAGGTTTGAAAATTCCAAATTTTAGTTGAAAATGTTAAAGAAATGAATTGGTGGTTTCACACCTTTTAGAAGAACGTTTATTATCCTGTATCTGAACAAATATTCTGATGGAAGTTAAGTTTAACTTGAATTTTTTAAACTCTATCTTCACATCTACTGCAATTAAAACTTAAAGTATAACAAAGCCTTTCTTGACGGTGAATATTTTTGCAAAGACCAGTTTTTATATATACATTATGCCTCCCCAACAAAATTTGTTGAAATATGTCTTTTTTAAACATGACAATTCAGATAAATATTTTTCTAGACTAATATTCAATTTACATAAAAATAATTAAATGAAAAATTGTTTATTTACATAGGGTTCTGTAACTTTTTCTCTTTTTTTTTCTTGAAATGTGTTAATTATCAAATGGGTTGTTTTGTTTATATTGGTAAAGTTATCATTATATATATCTAAATTCAATTCAATTATTTAAACGTACTTTTAACACTAAACCAAGAGTAAACACTTTCTTCATGTATTTCAGTGCCTATATAACCCTCACTGTAATGAGATGATTTGTATTCATTTGGATATAGAATTTAACGACAGAAAGCACAAACATGTCACAGTTTAAACCCGTCATCAAGGTCATAATGCGACACATTTTTTGGATCGAGTCTAATATCTAATTTCAGCCTGTCTTTTATTTAGGTTAGTGTTTAAATGAATATAAAGGTTGAAAAACCATTATCTATTTTAGGAATATACACACCTTATTTTCCCCTTAAAACTACTACAGCTCCTCATATGGTTTTATCACGTGTCAATACGCTGTTATTGCTGCGGTCAAGCGAGGCAAAACTTGTACTGGAGGAAAGTCAAAATTTTCATCCGTTGTCGTATTGTTATTCTACCATTGCTCAGAGACCGACAGAAAGGGAAAGATAACATTGTACACAATTTTCGCTTTTTTCCACGGGGAGGGGGGACTCCCAATATAGATGTATTTAAAGACGTGCTGCTGGAATGGGTTTGTTTTTGCAGCTATCAAACATTTTTGGCAGGGTCGAAAATGAACCGCTAATGGCCAAAATCATACTTTCTGTTGTAATTATTGAATTAATGAATCTTTGATGTAAGTTACTACAGTGGAATTAACGATTTTCTTACTCCAATTACATATTTTTCTATTTATAATTTGTTCTTCGTCAGCTTTCACACATATTTCTGTTTATGGATTTCCAAGGTGCACTGAAGTGACAGAAGTTGTCGAAATTGCCATATTGAGAAACTGAATTCACAGCAACTTCGGAATTTTGTTATTTATTACCATACAATTTGATTGATTAATTTTGAAATTTACTTATAAATGAATGGGTCGATATTTTGTTCAGGGCACTTTAAAATAGGGTGTTTTCAAAATGCCAATGTCAGGTCCGTATCCAATGACACATGTCGCGGCTACATGTCGCACACCACACCCCTTTCCTTTTTCGTACGTTTTCCCGTTTTAACTTCGCCTCAAGGCAGTGGACCCGGTATCCTCGATTACGTCCGCGTCCACATTTAGGTAAGTATCTTGGTAACTATGAAGGGCACGGACATCAAACACTTTGCATATAGATGGATCTTGGGCTTGGGCTATCTCACAACATCAAAGACCTTTTTGACCTATATTTTTTGCTTGGTTGTCTTTCATTCAATTTTAGGTCCGATTTCATATCTAAGTAACTGTACATGATAGAATCATCTTACATTGCATGTGCATGCATCTTTGGTAGTAGGTCAGCATTTAGGCAAAATTGGGTCACTTGACCTATATTTTTCCCATGATCGACCCCTGTTAAATTTTATATACGACTGCAAAAAACATTTTAGGTGGTATATTGGTATGATACTGACGGCAGCGTCGGCGTCGTCGTCGGTTACCGTGCGATAACTTAAGTTTTGGTCAACCAATGCTTATGGAATTTTAATACAATGACCCTTGGCACAATAGAAAGGTTGGGATTGTGTGAGGTATTGTGGGCCTGTCCGGTTTTAAAAAGGGAGAAGAAAGGCCAATATGGGTGTTTTCATATATTGGGCTGTAGAATATTTATAATTTATCATTTATCGGATTTTGATAGCGTTTCTTTCAGTGGGCTCATGTGGAATAAATAGCGTCAAAAGAATTTGCGAAAAAACATTTTAAGTCCGATTTTGAAGCAGTTTTTATTCAGTTGGTTGGATATATGAAAAATTATCACAGCGCTTAGCAATTAGATTTTTGATAACTCCTTTTCTCTTTGAGTTATCAGGAGCCAGACTTGCAAATGTGCATATCACCTAGAATTTTTACTTTTTACTTTTTATCGGATTTTGATGGGATTTTTTTCTTTGCATTTCTCTTGTTATAAGCTTTTAGTAATATGCCAACATATTCGGCTTATCTCTTACAATGTCCGGGCTATAAGGGGTCAAAGGGGCCAAAATTGCAATTTTTTAAAATATACATTACTCTTGTTGTAAGTTTTCAGTGTTATGGCAATAGCTTTAAATCAAAAGAACATGAATTTTTATGTTCCCTTGGCCTATTTTGTGTCCAGTTAATTACTTGGTGAAGCTTCTTATGAAGTCCATTTTATTACCGTGTCAAGCTCTTTACTGTGTCCACATTTACTTTAAATTACATTAGTTCAAATTTTACTAGTCGACATGCTATGGTAGTATATTGCTGCTCTTAGCGTAGCTCTTTATAAAACTTCTGTAAGCACCATGGGATGATAGATATAGATCAAAAGTTGGTCCAAAGGGTCTTGGAATTTCCAAAATGGTGATTGTTGCTATAGAAAGGGAAAAAGACGGGGAAATCACCGCATTTTCTATTGGGCAGTTCTCAGAGATGGTACAAGCTAGGGTATTGAAACCTGGGAGAAAGTTGTGCATATTGTACTGAGAATTTTCAAAATGGAGCCCGTTGCCACGGAAACAGAAAAAAGGCTGGAAAATCAAAAGTGCCCAGTATTGTATGAAATTTTACATGAAAATTGCCCAACATGTGTAAATTTTTTTTTCGTCTTCAATACTTCAAAATGGTGACAGTTGCCATGAAACAGTAAAAATGGCCGGTTGATCAAAGTGCTCAAAATTAGAAGAATAGGAACATTGCCTAATATTTGAAGAATTGGCTTCTGGTCTCAAATATTTCAAAATTGCAGCCATTGCCAAGGAAACGGAAAAGGGGGTGAGAAATCCAAAGTGCTCAGAATTTAATGAAATTTGATACGAAGTTTATTTAGAATCTTGGGATTTCATCTTAAACCTTTGAGTTCGTTTGAGAGATTTCTTGCGTTTGCATCCAAACAAAATACTTTTTTTGGCTATAGTGCTGCTGCTGATAAATTAATTTCCGAAATGGCCATACACCTCATTAAATTATGGTAGTTGGGGTTAACATATGTGTTATGGTCTCATGTTCATTTACTCCATATCCTTTCGTAAAATAGTTTCTTTTAATTCTTTGTGTCTCTGGTAATATAGGGACGAATCCTAGGGTCCTGATATTAAAATATTTATTCAAACTGAAAATAAATTTACGAGTAAATAGAAATTTAGCGTTAATAAAACAAATATTAATAATATGCGATTTGAATGTTGATATTAGTGTCGCCTGCTTTGCTGTAAGCAGAGTCGACGCATAGGGATTACTATCTCGTCTTGCGTCGTCGTCCGTCGGTTTTTGTATCCGCAACTCCTCCAAAACGGCCAGTCCTATTCCAACCAAACTTTCAGGATATGTTGTTCACCTGGTGTAGTCGTGCACCTGATACTTAGAATTCAGATTTCACAGATTTTAGAGGTTCACGGAGCCAAAATAGCTCATTAGTAAATCTTGATTGTTAACGCACAACTCCATCATAACTATAGGTCAGATTCTTACCGAACTTGCAGGATATGTTGTTCAACTGACACTTAAAATTTTTGTTTTACAGATTTAAGAGGTCCCCTGAGCCAAAATAGCTCAATTGTTAATCTGGTTAGTTAATCCACAATTGCATGGTAATTATAAGTCAAGGTTCCATCCAAACTTGCAGGATATGTTGTTCATATGATCTAATTATGCATTTAACACATAATATTTTGACTTTATAGAATTTAGAGGTTCACTGAGCCAAAATAGCTCATTTTTAATTCAGATTGTTAATCTGGAATTCCCTCAAATCTGTAAATTATATTGCAACGAAGCTTTCATGATATGTTGTTCAGCTGATATTATTGTGCAACTTATACTTGAAATGTTGATTTAATAGATTTTAGAGGTTCGCTGAGCCAAAATAGCTCATTTCTTAATTTGTTTGTTAATTTGCCTCTCCTTCAAAAATGTCTGTCAGATTCCATCTGAACTTTCAGTATATGTTGTATATCAGATCTGATTATTCATATTATATTTAAAATTTTGTTTTACAGCTTTTAGAGGTTTGTCAAGCCAACATTGCTCATTTGTTAATTCAGTTTTTGTGTCGCCTGCTGTAAGCAGAGTCGACACATAGGTTTTACTATCCGTCGTCTTACGTCGTCGTCCTGTGTCGTACGGTGTCGTCTGTCGTTTTTTTTTGTATTCACAACTTCTTCAAAATATCAACCAAACTTACAGGATTTGTTGTTCACCTAGTGTAGTTGTGCACATGATGCTTAGAATTTTGGTTTTACTGATTATAAAGGTTCACGGAGCCAAAATTGCTCATTTGTTAATCTGGTTTGTTAATCCGCTACACCATCATAACTAAAGGCAGATTCTCACCAAACTCGCAGGATATGTTGTTCATCTAATTCAGTTGTGCACATGAATTTAAAATTTTGGCTTTACAGATTTTAGAGGTTCACGGAGCCAAAATAGCTCATTTGTTAATCTGGTTTATTAATCTATTACTCCATCATAATTTAAGTCAGATTCACATCAAACTTGCAGGATATGTTGTTCAACTGGTGCTGTTATGCACCTGATACTTCTAATTTTGGTTTTACAGATTTTAGAGGTTCAAGGAGCCAACATTGCTCATTTGTAAATTCAATTTGTTAATCTGGAACTCGTTCAAAGCTGTAAATCATATTCCAACCAAACTTTCAGGATATGTTGTTCACATGATATTATTGTGCAGTTGATACTTAGATTTTTGATTTTACATATGTTAGGGGCTCATTGAGCAAAAAAGAAAAAAAACTCATTTGTTAATTCAAATTTTATAGGCTATATAGAAAAGGCATATAATATCTTTGCTTATCTATATATTGATGGAGATCTAAATGTTGACTCATTTTTGTGCCAAATCACGCTCTAAACGACATCATATTATCAAACTATTACAGAACCATCCAGAATTTGTGAAACACGTTCAAGTTTACTAGATATTATTATTTAATTTTGAGTGATTGGTGCATTTTTATGCAATCACCAGTAATAACATGGACCGAAATGTACGTGACCGCTTTGCCATGATGGACTGTGCCTTATTCCAGTGAATTTATTAATCATATACGTATCAAGTGCTCAAAACTGCATAAATACTGACGTTGCAAATGCATTACTTTTTTTTTAATATTTCATTTTTTTTCTTTGTGTTCCGTCTAGAATTCTAACGATTCATGAAAACTATTATTTCTTATTTCTAGTCAGTTGACATTCTACCACTGCTTGATACTAAGAATTAACTAATATGCTATAACAGTTTAAATACACTTTTAAATAATCATTTTGCTCTAAAGCTTATGTAAAAGATAAAAATACTTCACCGCTCGCCTTTGAGAAAAAAGATAGGCGGTTGACTTGCATTAATATTACTACACAGGACATTTTGGATATTTTAAAAAATGTTAAGCTTTTATAGCTTCTTGATAGCTAGATGGCGTTAGTTGCAATTTATTCCTCTGGAAAAATATTTCATTTGTTCTCATCACTAGGAGCATTTTAGGACAAAATCAGACAGCTTTAGTCTTTCCTTTATTTACAAATTTATCTTCTAACCACACTAGTTCAAAAGCCTTGGTTATATCACAAAGCACTATACATATATGCTCTTTTTCCTAGTTTAGAAAAAAATTATTATACAGTTGATTTCAACATATTGATGAACTGTGGAACGACCAGCAATGAAGCCTGACTGAATTTTTTTTCCAAAACAATGTCTACAAATGTAATTTAATATAGAACATCTCGCATTTCACAAAAAATTGTCTGAGTACTAAAATTTACGACAAAAGGTTAAGCCCCTTTTATTTCAAAATTATGAACTTCTCATGGAGATAAATATTCTGTTTCTGCTTACGGAGTGTAGGGTTCACAGTTGATCCGTTACGCAAGAGCCAGCACAAATTATGCAGACTTTTTCATTAGGCATAGTTATCTGCGGGACCGCCTCTTCAATCAGGGCCCAAACATTTCCGTCTCATTCGATCATTAAAATGAGTGCTGCAGTTCTTAATGTCGTCTTTTATTTCCATGCATTGTGGCTGTCTCAGATCACCAATTGCCATTGAGCTGCTACCGGACACTACAGCATTGGAAGTGAATTTTTCGTGCGGCATAAATGCCTTCACTAAGGTAGGACCATTACGGTTTAGAATTCGTCCAATGGTTTTGTACTTACTTTTTTATGAAAGGATATGGAGTAAATGAACATGATTTGTTCGGATTTCGGCTTTTGACGATTCTGTTTTTGAGTTATTACATACGGTGGCTGATTTAGGACATTCAATTATTTTTTTATCTCTTTATAACGTCATAGCATGACAGTTTGTCGTTATAACGACATACGATGTTGTTATAACGAGACTTTTCAAATATGATTTCATGAATTATTAAGAAATGGACTAAGACGATAAACAAAAATCGAGAAGATGTAAATGAATTTTGATCTCAGGAGAGACTTTATCAAGTGGTTTTATTCATTTTTGGATATTTGAGATTCGAAGTGACGTTGACGAATCAAAAAATATTGACATTATAATTTTATTCCATATTTATTTTGCATATTTATCTTAATGAATTTTGGGGGACAAAAATTTTGAAGCAGCGGGTTAAAATAGTGATGTAAAAGCTGACAAAAATTTAGATAAATAAAATAATCGTTTATTGCCTACAGTTAATTTTGAAGATAATAAATCGAGCACAAATATGTATACCCATTTGTCCAATAAGGTAGACGCTTAATGGAATTTACCATGTTATTTCAGTTTCCTATCTAACCTATATTTAATAATAGTAAGCTTCCCTAATGTTTATTTTTTTTAAATTAACATTTACAGATAAATTTCCTTATAACTGTCATTAGCTCGTTCTTTAGTAAATTTCAATTAATTGAAAAAGCTAAAAGTTTTTTTCTACAATTTTCATGTATTTACCTCAAGGCCAATTTGTTTTGTCGCACGGTTCTTTAGTTTACTGTATTTAAATCGAGTAATACTAGTTGATTTCCCAAAAAATATCTTTATACTATTGCTTTGTTTCATCAAAATATTCAATATTTTCTTTTTTGTTTAATTAAAATTAATATATTCATTTTTATTTGTTCATTTATTATTTTGCATTCAATTTATTTAAGTTTATTTTAACCTTAACTTTTTTTTTATTTATTTAAATTTTTGTCAGCTTTTACATCATTATACATTACCCCCATTCACAAAAGTACAACTATCTTCAAAGTACTTCTTTGTACTGATGAAGAGGTTAATGTATTCTCAGGAAATGATTAGATTTAATAAAGCGCTTTATGCATTCGACCCTTATCCAAATTCAAAATAAAAAATGTCTAGCATAATTGATAGTTATCTGAGACAGTTGACACACATTTTGAAAACATAAACTAAGTATTTTTTCTGCGAATTACTTAAGTCCAGGTAAATTTTTCCATGTACACCTGCGTACCCTTAGTTCATTGTATAGCAATTTAAAATTGATTGGCAGATAAATACAATACGATCAAGATCTCTTAAGTTAAATAAAGTATTGTTTTTTAGTGTGGCCTTGAATGTATGCCTTTGAAAATTTTGTTTCTAAAACGGTATTATACAGTCATTTCAATATAATGTGCAGTATTTATAGCTCACGGGATTTCGCTTCGAAAATGTATAAAAACAGTAATAGTCAAGTCGAATGTCATTAGTAAGCGAAAATCAAGCATTTATGATACATTTTAACACATTCAGATACAGAAAAAGAAGAGGTTCATTGTAAGTTTTTTTATTAAAAGTTTTAATGACTTTTATGCTAAGTCTAAATTTATTTAATTAATTTATGTTTGAGTTTCTATGGTTTAGATATTAATTACTGGTAAATTCCACATTTTCTGTTATAATATATTTTGTTTCTAATTTGGATACTAATGTGCAGTTCTACCTTCACGTATGTGCATACTGATATGTTGTTCTAACTTCACGTATGTGCATACTGTTATGTTGTTGTACTTTCATGCATGTGCATACTGATATGTTGTTCTTCCATGTAAGTGCATACTGATATGTTGTTCTACCTTCACGTATGTGCATACTGATATATTGCTCTACCTTCATGTATGTGCAAACTGAAATGTCCCGGAACTGAAATCGCTTGACTAATTTAATGTACACGTACTTTGCTTAGTGACTTCATAAGTTTCCGGATTTGTAAAGTGAAAATAGAACGAGACTAACATACCCAGTACCGAACTTTGTTGTCACAAAAATTGATTCCTTAAATCGTGACTTCTGTTGCAAAAACAAAGTACTTTAAATACCTTTTGAACAGATAAGGGGACTTTTTGTTGTTTATTGTGTCGCCTGCGTTCACGCAGTGGCGACATATAGGGATCACTATCCGTCCTCTTGCTTCGTCGTCGTCGTCGTCCGCGTCACAAAAATTGTTGTCACAGTTTTCTCAGGAACTATGTATCCGAGCTTTCTGCAATTTTGCGTGGAGTATCAGTATGGGGACCTATATCGTGTAAAAGAGTTTGGGATCTCTCGCATGCCCACTTCCTATTTGGCGGAACTTAGAATATTTTTTGCGTCTTGAAAATTTCTGTCACATTTTTCTCAGGAACAACATATCCCAGCCTTTTACAATTCAATATGGAGTATCAGTATGGGACCTTTATTGTGTAATAAAGTTTGGGATCTCTTGCATAACCACTTCCCGTTTGACGGAACTTAGAATATTTTTGCCGATTGGTGTCACAAAAAATTTCTGTCACATTTCGCTCAGGAACCACAATTCCCAGCCTTCTGTAATTTACCATGGAGTATCAATATAGGACCTATATCATGTAATAGAGTTTTGAATCTCTGGCATGCCCACTTATTGTTTGACTGAACATAGAATATTTTTCGAGTCCTGAAGATTTCTGTCACGTTTTTCTCAGACAAAACATATTCCTGCCTTCTGCAATTTGGCATGGAGTATCAGTATGGGGACCTATAATGTGTAAGAGGGTCTGGGATCTCTTGCACGCACACTTCCTGTTTGAAGTAGCCTACTTTTGTTGTTATTACGCAGGCGACACATGTCTTCCGTGGAAGACTTACTACTAAGTTTTGATGGCATTTTTAAGGTTCTCGGAATGCAAAATTTTATCGTTCTGTGATTGTCAATTAGTTTTCGACTTTTTTGAAATGGTTGTCGAAATTCTGTAAGAAATTTACCATAATTCGACGGCTCTATGTCGAGTTAAACTTAGATAATCACTGTATTATCGATATGTTATGTTTCAGAAGTCCTCAGCGATGCCGGGTGAACAGTTAACATGTGTTTGGCAGACAATTCCATTCTTTGATATTAACAGATCCTCTGCCAAAGAGGCCCCGAAAGACGCCGTTCTAAACGTGACATGTGAGCTCAAACGTTTGTCATCAGTTAATTTTTCCAAAAGCACTTTCCAAGAGACTTTCAATTGTCAAACTATCGAATTCGATGAATATAAAACGTACGTAAGAAACACGCTAAGGGAGAAAGGTGTGTCATTTACAAAACTCTGTGATGACATTGAAGATGTGTGCTGGGATCTAGTGAAAGCGACATACGAGACATCGATGTCGGATGATACCTTACATAAACTTTGGAAAATCAGCAACCGTTTAATAATGGAAGGAACATATCCAACTAAAATTTGTAAAGAAGAAGTTTGCTGGTTTACAGACAAAGTTCTGAACAATTTAGGTATAAACATGATATCCACTGAAGATTTGTTCAGTTGCAATTTTTACTCGTTTATAGATTTTATTCAGATTGTAGATGAATCAATATTCAAACAAACAACTAAAGACAAAATTAAAACCTGCATAGATGATCTTTACGCATGGCTAGTTGTTGAAATATTGAAGAAAGAACAAGTATACATACGCTGTAAAAAGCAGTCCCATTGGTCTTCTTGGCAGAACCGTTGCTGTGTTCTGACACCTCGCAGTGTCAGCGTTTATAAGTTGCCTCCAGACATAGTCGACATCAACAGAAGTACAAAAAAGATAGAATTGATGCTCACGAAACATACTAAATTGGAAAGCCTCACGAAGTACAAAGGATATATTCATTTTCTGGAAGGAAGATTTTGCATTTCAAACTCTCCAATTATCGAATTAGAAATAGCAGTTGGAGATGATAATGAAAAAAGATCATGGTTGACCAATCTCGAGGAAATCTTTTCATGCATCGAGGAAAACATAACTCCTGTACAAAAATTATTAAAAAGGAGGTATGAGAAGAGAACACTTTCTTCGAGCAGCAGGAGGTGGAAATCAAGTGACAGCTTACACGACGCATTGGAAGAATCACACCAAAGGGTCATTCGGGCAAACTCAAACATGCCGACTGACGACTCAATGCCAATAATAAAAGAAAGAAACACTGATATAGTTGCTGTTAACCACGAAAAACTTAAAGCTGTTTTTATAACAATTGATGAAAATGGAAGCGGACTTCTCGACAAAGAGAAATTTTCAAAGTTCATTACAGGTATTGGATTGAAAATGTCCGAAAGGGAAATAAATATGGTTTTTAAGAGCGTTGACACTGATAACAAAGGTCAAGTAACATTTGAACAATTCGAATATTATTTTTCAAAGTATATTTTAGATGAAACAACTAACAGAGAGTGCGTAAATGCGATGTGGAAAGCGTTCTTGAAGGCAGACAGTGATGGTTCTGGAACTTTGAATTTCAGAGAATTTACTGAATATGTTTGGGAGAAAAGACGTTCTATTAGGATTGAACATCTTCTTAATGTGTTTAAAGACGATAAAGACGAAATCACTTTCACAGAATTTTTGGGAATGTTACAAGGAGATAATTCTGACTTGCTTCCATCCATATCAGCTAGGGAGGGTGACGATGATAACCCTGACGAGTCCGTCGTAGGTCAGCTTCAGGGACATCTCAGGCAGATCTATAACAATACAGATGCAAACGAACTAGCTTCCGTCATTCGCAAACGCTGGAAGAAATTTGCTTCATTCAGAAGAGAGGGAAAAACTGGCACTGTTGTGATGAAAGGTGCTCATGGAATGGTTGCAGACTACTTGCCTGGAAAATATAGTTTGATCGATTTAACATGTTACAGTGATCTACCACCACTTATCCCGAAATACACTGCTGTTAAAGGGGTTATATGGGAGGCTAGTGAAGTTCATGGGAAGTCAGGAAAAATTCTGTTTCCATTTGACTTTGACGGGAAAGTAGTAACGGAAAATGCTACTACAGAACTAGTAAGATATTATGGTTGCAGTTTCGCTGATGCAAATCAACAGAAAATATCTTTACTTTTCAGACACGGAATGCAAGATTTCACCTACGAAAACGGATATCTCGAAGATTATGTGGCGTCAGCAAATGGTGGCTCAGGTATAGAACGTCATGAATTTTCACATTTAGATTGCCCTTTGACGTCTGACTCTGGAACTTTTATTTTAGCAAAATTTACAGAGGAGGGAGAATTTCACATTACAGGATTTAAAATTCCAGAACGACATACATTATATATACCAGGGGGATGCATCCATTCCAATGACTACTTGAAAGGAACATGGAGAACTATGTTGTCAGATGAAACAGATATCGATCATGTGCATCTTACCAGACGAAACGACTTAAACGGTTGTGAAATTTATGACAATAACGAAACCACTTTCCATTTTACTTTCGTTTAAGGATATATTCATTGATGATACACATCTTTCCTGCTAAAAAATACAAAATGTAAATAAAACGAATAATTCACCGACAGAGAATTACAGATTAAATTCATAGACACATCATTCAAGCATTCTTAGTGCATTTGTCCATTAAAGTCATTATAACTATTGTTGCTTACACCACGAATACTTTTTTCATCCTTTTGATATTTATCAGTTCTAAAAGGAAAACAGATAACTAAATACCAAAGTTACTGTGAATTTATTTTCTGCATATGCGCATTTCGACAACTTATGGCTGTTTAGTGCAGGTAAAATCTAAATGTTTGGAAGATAATAAATTCAAAGATGTTTAAAACTGATAAAGAACAAATAATCAATATAATCTAAATGAAAAGTCAAATTCAACTAAGGACAGAGCTTTGTATGAGGAAGACACTTCTTAGTTTTCAATAAATTTACAGAAATTTAGATAATGCAAGGTTCGAAATAGAATCGGTGTTCGGGCCAGCACCGAAGTATTGACTACTGGACTGGTGAATACCCTCGTGGATTAAAGTCCACTAGCAGATGCATTGACCCAGTGGTAACAAATTACCCAATACTGAAGTTACTGTGAATTTATTTTCTGCATATGCGCATTTCAACAACTTATGTCTCTTTAGTGCAGATAAAATTCAAATGTATGGAAGACCATAAATTCAAAGATGTTAAAAACTTATAGAGACAAAATAATCAATACAATCTAAATAAAAAAGCAAAATCAGCTGAGGACAAAGCTTTGCATGAGGGAGAAACTCCTTAGTTTCGAACAAATTGACAAAAATTTAGATATTGAAAGGTTCCAAATCGAATTCGCTTTCGGGTCAACACCTAAGAACTGACCATGGGGCTGGTGAATACCCTCAAGGACTAACCGTCCACCAGCAGAGGTATCGACCCAGTGGTAGCAAATAACTAAAGACCGAAGTTACTGTGAATTCATTTTCTGCATATACGCTTTCCGAAAACGTATGTCTCTTTAGTGCAGATAAAATCTAAATGTTTGGAAGACCATTAACTCAAAAATGTTTGAAAACATATTATCAATATAATATAACTTAAAAAAGCCAAAATCTTCTAAGAACAGAGCTTTGTATGAGGGAGATACTCCTTAGTTTTCAACAAATTTACAGAAACTTAGATATTGCAATGTTCCATAACGATTCCTGTCAAATATATTATCTTAAGGTAGGCGCTATTAAAGTTTTCGGAAGGAATGTGAATTTTTATATGCGCAAACATAATTTTTATATGAGCAAACATAATTTGACGTCTTATATTGGTATGGTTCTGACTTCGGCGTCGTCGTCGTCTGTAGACACTTAAGTTCTAGTTGACCAGTCCTTGTGAAATTTTTAAACAATGCTCCTTGGCACAATAGAAAGGGTGAAATTTCGTTTTGGTCTTTCGAACCCCAATTGTTATTTTCAAAAAAGGAAAACAAATGCTGTTTTCATATAGTTTGCTGTAGAATATTATTATCGTACACTGTTTTTTTATCGGTATTCTTTCGGCGTGCTCCTGAGAAAATTTCCAATCTAGGGTAGGTCCAAGGATTTCTTTTTGATGCATTTACAGTTCATAAGATAAATGGGTCCAAAAGATGCACGGACATAATTCATTTATATCTGGTACAAAAGTCGATCATCGTTAAGGAGATGTGCAGGCAATGAAAAAAAAAATGGCTGCCAAGTTACGACAAAATTTCAAATTTTTAAGTTTTCAATGAAGTAGTTTGGACGACATATTATTTTTAGCCTTTTTCCTTGTTATTTTTTGCACTATTATACTTTCTTTCTTTTTTCTAATGATTTTTGTCGGGCTGTTTTCTCTAAGATGTTTTGACAGATTACATTCAGTAAAAGATAATAGCGTTGCAAATAACAAAATACCAAAGTTACTGTGAATTTAGTTTCTGTATATGGGCATTTCGACAACTTATGTCCCCTCAGGGCAGATCAAATCCAAATATTAGGAAATCCATACACCGAAATAGGTGTAATTACAAAAACAGGAAAACAGCAAACACCTACAATATCCAGGAACTACAATCACATGCCACAATCCACAAGCAAACTGCACCAGAAAAAACAATAATTAAAACAAGAGACAAACATAAATAACGATAGGAACTCTGATAAAGCTGATAGAGAACAAATTACCGATAGGATCTGAAAAGGAAAGCCAAAATCATGTAAGGACAGAGCTATGCATGAGGGAGATATTCCTTAGGTTTTAACAAAATTTCTTTAAATTTAGATATTGCAAGTTTTAAAATAAAATCGGTTTTCGGGCCAGCACCGAAGTACTTGCTACTGATGAATACCCTCGGGGACTAACAGTATACCAGCAGTGGCATTGGTCCAGTGGTAATAAATAACAAAATACCGAAGTTACTGTGAATAAAGTTTCTGCACATAGACATTTCGACAAATCGTGTTTCTTCAGTGCAGATCATGTCCAAACATTTTGAAATCAATACACCGAAATATGTGTAAAGCTGATAGAGAACAAACTACCGATAGGATCTAAAAAGGACAGCCAAAATCATCTAAGGACAGGAGAAGCGCTTTATATATAAATGATAATTTATGCATGGTTAGGTGAGCTGCAAAGGTAAAAATGTATATTTCCGAAAGCAAACAATGATGATTATCATCTTTTATTGTCCGATTTCAATAGCTTTTAAAGATGTTCATCATCAGTGTTGGTATTCTAAAATATGCATTTCTACCTTTGCAGCTCACCTTACCATGTAAATATATTGTCAGATTTAATTCAAACTTGGTAGAAAGTTGGACCACTATGGGAAGATGTGCATACGCCGGCAAAAATTCAATCATTAAAAATTGAGGATTTTTCATTTCGGGAACTGCTGTACAGAAATTAATCATATTTTTTATCAATGCTCAATAAGATGAGAAGAAGGAATTTATAACAAAAAATGTTTCAAAATAGCCCCCGTACTAATATGTAAAAAATTTCAACTTTTTTTCAATGTCCCAGGAAGTACTTTGTAGAAATCTATGATATATATTTTTTTAATTATCAGTAAGTTAAGAGTAAGGAATTTATGCGAAAAACATCAAAATGGGCTCAATTTCCAAGATGGCCTCCAAACAAAGCGGTGGGCTTTTTCTCAGATGCCTGGACGGAATACATTTAAACTTGGCATAAAAAATGGTCGGCATTTTACTTTAAATTGGTATTAAATGTCCGTGTACTCTTTACAGAAATTGATCATAATGTGTACAAATGATAAATGTGATCAGGGCAAGGAATTTATGCGGAAAAAAATCAAAATAGGTAAAAATTTTCAGCTTTATCCGATTTCAGCGAAAATTGACTTGTAGGCAGATTTTAATACTGCGAACAAAATGCACTTGAACAAAATTCAAAATTACTGATATTTCCTAAATGTCTGCCAAATTCGTCAAAATTTTACCTTAGTTTGTCCGATTTCGACGACAATTGACTTCCAGGTACATTTTGAAGCTACTAACAAGATATAATAATCACATTTGTTGTCAAGGGCGACATCACCTATAGCTTGCAATGCATATCTTGCTGTCATTCTTCATTCTTTTTCTCGTCTGGATGAATTTGTCCGAAAAAAATCTTGGAGACCGATTGACGTAGAGCTGTCAAAATTAGCAGGATGTTAGCCCTATATATCTTGATATGCCACATACAACTTTTTAGAGTGATTCAATTAAGGGTACATTTGGGGCTTTAAACATGGGTTGGGTCTTCCATAGTTAACCTAAAGGAAAATGGCATTTATGACGTTTTGCCCCATATCTCAAAAACTATTATCACTAGCTAATTGGAACTTCATAGGAAGGTTATATGTCATGTAAAATCAACTTCAATGATGTTGCCGCCGTGCGCGGTCCCGGCTTATGAATAGGCCCGCAGCATCCTCTGAGCTTGGAGTACGGGTCTTCCTAACAGAGGACCCCGAGGGAACCCCGGGATATAGAAATAGGACCTAGTGTCTCCGGCTTGCGGGGTGTGACCCCTCCTAAACGGGGGCTGACCCCGAGGGTCCCGGGATATAGAAATAGGACCCATTCCGTGGTTGTGCGGGATGAATAAATACACAACCCATCTTTCGGATGGTCCACTCAGGTCCACGTGTTGGAAGAAATGCCACGCTTCCTGCACGTTAAAGAACCCTTGTAACATGCTTTTTTTGAGTGGTCCGTAGGTGATCGGCTACAAGGCTGGATTCTCCGCCCTTTTCGATTTCACCCTGTTTTTCCAGTGGCAGTCAGAATTTCCCGTCCCATGGCCTTTTCCATGCCCCTAAGTGATTATTTGTTGACAAACTTGTTCTCGTCTTGATATAGCTAAAAAGTATTGCTGAGTAGACGTTAAACAATATTCAATCAATCAATCGATCAATCAATGATGTTGAAAATTTCAAAATAAATGCAGTTGACATGGAAAAAATACACACAACTTGAAATTTTGAAAAGAAAAATGTTTTTATTTCTGCTACATATTCTGATTTTTTTTTGTTTTGATATCAGAAATACGTGAAAAGTAGTTTATAAGGGGTACCCCTGTTCAGTTTTGTTCAGCAGCAGTATCGCATGGTAAGAAATGCAATATGGGAGTTCGTTTCGGATTTTTTTGTGACAGTGCTGTGCGAACACAGTTATAACTTGCTATTATGTCGCCACAGTCGTAGCAAAGATATTATTTTTGCTCGTTTCTCTGTTATTTAAACGAAGTTTAGCGACTAATTGTTTTGCACTGTTTCTTATTAAGTCACTCAAACGAAGTTTGGTGACTTTTTGTGTTTACTCTGTTTCTTCTTATTACTATTTTTAATGGATTTCACGAACAATGTACAAACGTTACTCAGATATTTACTCGGATATTGGTGGTCCGAACAAAATACAGCCTGGCAACATTGTGGATATCAATCCAAAATATGCAAGAAGGTCTTGAATTTTTCAAAATGAGTGTCGTCATTGGTCACTTTGAAGTTTGACTTCAGATCTCGTGATTGGATTAACATGAAAACCGTAAAAGATAGCCAATCAAATATACTGATAAATGGGGGTAAAAAAGACATCCTTTCATGGTTTATTCAAAGCAAAAGTATGTTTGGGAATGATGTGATCTACAAAATGAGGTCATGGTCAAAGTTCAAGGTCACAGCCAAAAATTTTATTTACATTGAAGTATGAATAACTGTACATATTCAGTTTAGAATGTTGACCAATAATAAAAGCATTATGATGCAACTTCCAGAAATGACCTTTCAGCATAGATTGCTCAAGAATGGGCGGTCCAAACTATTTCAATGTAACTTGGAAGAAATGTCCTACTTCATAACATAAAAGCAGAAATGATTTCTCTTTTGCAATCCTGCTGTGAGTGAAGTGTATACAGTTAAATCAAGTTACAACTAGTACTGGTAGATAGAATAACAATGAGTTTAAGACCTCCGTTCTTATATTGAGGAATCATTGTTCTTTCAAAGAACAGTTAAGGGCATACGAAATAGTGGCAGGGTAAGCAATATACGGAGGAGTAACGGTTTCCGATTTACCTGACGTCAATCAAAACAACCTTACGAGACACCAAACAGAATAAATCTTTGGTACAAAGTCCGTTCTGTCTCCTGTCTCTTCGGAGATAAAAACTGTGATGTTTTCATTTTCTTTATTCGGTCTTTAAATTATGGCATTTAAGTTCATAACTGAGAGTTGTCATTTCAGCGTTCTATAGGACTTAAGGATGTAGTAAGGTGAAATTAAATAAATCTACGATTTCAAATTGATACCATAAATGGAAAGAGTATTGGTTGTGGAATAAATTCAGCTAAAAATACTGAAAGATTATGGACCTTGCTTTCAAGATATTTCACATTTTGAAAAATGGCGGGAAAAGGCTCTCTTGGACTTTTACCTTAGCATAGCATGGACATTTTATTGATTTCATTCACATGGAAGGAAAATCTACAATCTTTTGAAATCTTGCTTACTGATCTTAAATGACTTACTGAAACCTTTGATGACTAAAACATTGGGTGTGATGGGGCAAAATATTTTACATAGTAATAATGGATAAAATCCAAGAAATCTGAAAGACTTTTACGAATTTCAAAAATCTCACCTTACTACATCCTTAAGTAAAAACTGAATAATGGTATTTAGAAGGCAACCTCCCTATTCGTAGATGTTCCATGATAATACCTGGCGGCAAAATTCACAGGCGACAGATAACCTACTCAAACCTTATGATTATTACTTAGGGAAAAAAGTACCATTAACTGGCACTTTCGTTTTCAGTATTTCATTTAATATGCAAGAATCATTGCATACTTTAAGGAAATCCCAAATATGTCTGTACTTATTCAAATACGAGACTTTTGAGCTAATAACTCTTGCGTTAATGAAGGCAGAAATAAGGGCTTCTATACAAGAAAGCAGGACTACCTGGATTTCTGACCCACTGAAGAAATTAATATCTTCTAAAAACTATTTATGAACTTAAAAACCATAAAATTTCCTTTATGATAACTGCTTTACATCGGCAAACGAATACCGAAGAAAGAACAAGGAAAGGGGGAATTCTAAAATGATATATCCAAAATCACGTCAATCCATATCCAACACGAATTGAGACAGTATGACAAAGACAAAATAAATAAACAAAAAAGAACAAGAACGCCACACAACTAAAGCACTAGCAGTGTGAACCCCTATAAAAACTGAGGTATCATCAGGTGCTCCGGAAGGGTAAGCATGATCTGCTTCACACGCGGCACCCGCCACACTGCCAGCGAAAAATTCGGCTTTGTCACAGTCGATGTTAGTCAGTCCGGTAGTAAACTATTGATGTACCCAAAGATATCTATTCTCATTTGTGAAATAGAAACATTGTAATGGTCTGTAAAATTTTGGTGACGACCGTAAAACTTCTGTTGTTATTATTGCAACAATGACTGAATATACCCTTGATGTAGAAGTTTTTGAGACAGTAATTCGCTCTGTTGACAAAACCGCTGTACAAACTACAGGTTCGGCAGTAGTAAATGAGTTATTTTAGCTTATTTTATACAGGAGTTTGTCTGTAGTGTGGAGTCCGTAAAAAGATTCCTATTGCGAGAGATGTATGCTCTGTATACATTTCAGTTATGGTGAACTTCTGCTAGAGAGAATTTCTCATATGGATGCACTATTATACTTTCAAATTTTCCCTTTTTTATTTTTTGTAATGTTAAACTGTTGTTCTGACCTCCTGTTCATTTTGCCCACATCTCATGATTTTTTTATGCCAAGTTTTCTTACTTTTCACTCGATGAGTGCCCTGTGATTGTTTAAGCTTTGTGATCGTCTTCTGTTTGTCTTTTTGTCGGACAACGGATGATAGCAATTGTAAGAACACTTTGCCACTTAATTTTATGCTTGTTGACGATCTCGCATCCATGTTGATAATGTCATGGATGTAGCGTTGCTCGGCATCTGGCAATGAATTCCGATTAAACCGTCTTGAACTTACTATGAGGTATGGTCAAATCTCATTGTTGAAGGCCTCATGGCGACTTCAAGATAAAGAACACAATAAAAGCGTTGTTCCATTTGTTTTTAACTATGTATTTTTAGGGACTTTGTCTCATGTGCATTTACTCCATATCCCGTCATTGCTTATTTGGTAGAGGAAAGTTCTGCTTATATTTATTAATACAGCCGTAGTGGGGGTGTGGTTTGCCCACAATACACGGTAGTGGCCACGTGATCACTTGCTTTGTAACACGACGACGTCATCAATCTAAAAAGTATAGTAGGAAATAATCCTAATTGGTACACCCCTTCCGAAAACGTTGCAGATTATGAGTCTCTTTTCGGAGGTCATCAGGAAGAAACATACGTAAGAACCGAACCGTCAGTCTAAAAACAAAAAATCTAAAGACTACGGCAACATCGAAAACATCACATGAGTACGGCACAAAAAAGAAATATGAAGAAACACATACAGATGAACAACACGGACCCAATAAAAAATATGGGTGAGATCAAGTGTACTGGTAGAGTAAGCATGTCCTGCCTCTTATAAGACACTCACCATATTGAACATGTCAATTCCGGTAGTCAAGTGACATCCAGTAAACATATCACTTATGAAGCATTTTTGTCAAGTTGACACCTGTCCATGTTTATCACTGAATGGTGTTAGATATTCGCATACAAAAATACTTATATTTTAACATTCTATAAGGTGATTTAACGATTTCCCGTGCAGGAAGATTCAATTGGCTGGTGAAGTGATGACGTCATTTTTTCATATTATTTTCTAAGTCTTAAATAATTTGTCTTTAAGGTCATCATAAAATGTTTTAAACATTTGAAATGTAAAAAGTTAATCACATTTGATAATCTGATAAGCCAAAATTTGAGTTTGGACATTAACACTCGATATAAATCAATTTTTTGCCTCCGAAAGTGTTGTTTGAAGACCCCGAGGCATTGAAATATTTAGTAATGGAGTATATCTATAAAAATAATCTATTATGTTTTCATTTTCATTTTGATTCATCATATTTCCGTAAGCCCTACATAAAATAAGCAACCGCGCCAATGTGCAAGCGCGGGAGAGCCATGCAAAATGGGGGTAGGGCCATAGTTCTTCCTGAAGGTTACAGATCGTATGGGAGTTGAATGAACATACATGAGCGATTGGGCATTGTGCAAGATTTATCTTTTGGAACTGTCGTATCTTGTACAATAAAATGCTGATCGAAATATATATTTTTTTGCATTAATTTATTGATTGATAATATCTTTGATTTGTTATTTCTAAATGACAATGTAGTGTGCAGTTTGAGTCGAAGTAGCTAATTTTGCTAGGTTCTGTTTAATCTTTTTTATTGAGTCGCAGCAACTCATTTTCTTACATTTTTCATGGGTTTGTTGTAATTGACAATTTTGTTCTGTTTTGTTTTGCCTTGATTATGTGTTTCTGCGGTGTTTTGGGCTTTGTTTTGAATATACCCAAAACTAAACTTTTCGAAGTAATGGATTCCTCAGACAGATTAGAGGTTAAATGTAAACTGGTGCAACCTTCGACAAAGAAGCGACGTGTTGTATCAAAATGTTGATTTTGTTGCATTAAGGGATCTGATCGTCGAGGAGGTACAATCATTGGTACAAAGCAGTGCATTTCTACTGTACTACATTTAGCTAATGACAGAATCGACAGAGTTCAAGATGATTAATTCAACAGGGAACTGAGAAGTAGCATTGAAAAACGAAATGTACCTTTCGCAAAACATCAATGTCACAGTGTATGCTTTAAAATTTTCACCAAACAATTTGAAAAGGTCAAATCAAAATGTACGAGAAATATATCGTCATCGGACTGGCTTGAACAAAAGCCAAATATACCTGATGGTCCTTCTACTCGATCTTCTTCTGCAAACTCTGACTGAAAGTCTATGTGTTTATTCAGTACCATTCCCGGCATTGTGGCTAGAAGCAGAGACCCCATAAGTATAGCTACAAACCAGTTGCTTTGAAAAACGAATGTGCAAGTGCTGAATGATGCGGCGATTGGATCCTTATCAGAGGGATCTGATTTGGTTGCTGTTGGTGCTCAGTACCACTGCAAATGTCACCAAGCATTTGTATCCGAGAGAAACATCAAATTGAAATCTTGTGACAAATATCTACGGAGTCGATCTATACCAAGAAGCATTTTACAAATTAGATTCTAAAGATGATGAACCATTATTCCAAGAAGGCGAAGTTTTTGGACTTCAAAAGCTTCTTGAAAAATATATGCAATATTTTCATTAGGATGGTGTCGATAGTCCAGGTTATCCATCTCATAGACTAAAAGAAAAGCTAAAAAGTCATTATGGGATAGAGTCATATTCAAGGCACAGACTAGTAGTAGCCATAGCTTCATATTAATTGCAAATGCAGCAATTGAAGCGCTTATTTCCACTGTCGTATTCCAAGCAAAGGGTTGCTAATCGAAAAAAAATGTCAAAATTCGTGTTCTTTTTTTTTTGGTCACCGCTAAAGGCTGATATCAAAGGTACCTCTAACATAGATTTGTCTAGCAGTGATAGTGAAGAGGGGATACACGAATGATATTTGATGCCTGAGCTGCTGCATCATCTGGATTTCCACCCGTTATTGCTCATTCTCCTGACACTGGTGCTCTCGTTCTTTTTGTTCAATTTTCGTTTGATATTGGTGTTTAGATTTGGTTGCATTTGGCTAAAGGTGGGCGAAGTTACCAGCCAATATCATTTGCAGGTACGCGTGGACTAAACTTGTGTAAAGCTATGCCTGCCTCACATACTATCACTGGTTGCGATTCAACAAGTTGCCTTGTAAAACAAGGAAATGTCAGACCTTGGGAACTGTTCAAATCATATCTATTGACATTTTCTTCTCTCGCCGAGCTGTCTACACTTCCCTTAGATTAGATCACAGATAATTTGGAACAGTATGTCCTGCGTATTTACAACGGATATCCAACAAGTGCAAGTTGAAACCAAGTGCAGTATAAACTATTTGCAAAAGGAGGTCACATAGTGACCTTCTACGCCAGTGTTGTACGTGGCCTAAATATAGGTACAAAGTATGGAGCGTATTTGGGACAGTACAACAAATGACTCCTTACCTTAGTTCTCGGCGTATACGGATCTGGAGGTAAACTCAACAGTTCAACGTGGTCTGCTCGGCAATGTCAGGAATCAGGAATTAAAAACTAAATACAAAAATCAATTATCGATCTATTTCTATGACGTTTTTGATCCAATTTCAAAGATTCGATACTTCTCGACGACGCCAGTGTTATAAGCTATTTTGCAGCACTTCAAACGAGAAGAATACCTAACTTTAATTTGGCTATCTTCGTTGCAGCCAAATCCTGCCTCTGTTTGAAATATATAAAGTTTTCAACTGTGAGGTAAATTTTCTGAAAGCATGGGCATCAATGTAAAAATGGCGCTTTTGACACCTTTGCACAGGAAATAGGGAAATCACCTCATGGTTTCATATACTAGAAGTGTATGAATTTCTGTTGAATAAAAAAATGCTGTTATACCGATGAGTACAGCGAACTTATTTTCCAGGGCAGAAAAACTATTCTGTCCGGGGACTAAGACCCAAAATTTTAAAATCTGATAGAGCAATAATTTCATTCTTTCTGCTTCGTTAAGAAATCAGTGACTTTGATTGGTTACGAGTATTTCCGATATTTCCGTCACTGCTCTTTATCAGTCAGCAAATTACAGCAGCACGCGACTCCTTGACAACGAAAAAAGTACACAAAGAGGGCGTTGTAATCTCAACAAAGAAATGATGCACCATCCAGTAATCTTGCGTGAACAGTTCCATTCTATTTTGGAATGTAATAATAAGTATTGAATGCAATATTTTGTAGTTATTGTAGTATTAAAGCATGGACCAGGCGCGCATTTATCGAGCTTCATTCAAAATGTGCTTTTTGCGCTCTAATAAAACTACAAAATATTGCATTCAATTCTTAATTAATATCCAAAAAACGATCGAAATGGAAAACCGAAATTAAGTAACGACAAAGCTATGTAAGAGGGAGATACTCCTTAGTTTTAAGCAAATTTTCTAAAATATATATATTGCAAGTTTTCACATAAAATCGGTTTTTGGGTCAGTGCAGAAGTACTGACTACTGGGTTGGTTAATACCCTCAGGGACTAACAATACACAAGAAGAGGCAGCGGCCAAAAGGGTAATAAAAACAAAATACCGAGGTTATTTTAAATTCAATTTCGACAAACGGCTATTTCGACAACATGTGTCAAATGAATAATTTATATTCCCCTTTTTTCAGAAACGAAAAGTAATCGCTTAAGAGGCATCAACAAGATAATTTTTAATATCCAAGAAAGGCTGAACGAAATCTACATTGTATTAAAATAGCTTAAATATTAAACACAACCTGGATGAACAATTAAAGAAGAAAATGTAATAAAAATCGCATGTCTCATGCAAGTAATGTTGTTATATAAATACTCAGAAAATACAGAAAAGATGAAAAAAAAGAAATTAAAGAAATGAGAGAGAAATATATTCTTACTTTGCAGTTCTGTGTTATTAAATTTTTGTCTTCACAAATCATATATGCGGGTGCTTGTTTTTTTTTTCTTTCATTTTGTGCTTTGCTTTATGTTTTTTTCATCGTCAATCGAACTGATATAAACAAGGCGATGGATCAATACCATGATTAATAACTTTAGATGGTCTCATTTTTTATTTTGCTCTTTTTGTAAAATCTACTGAATAATATTTATAGATTTCTCATATTTCTTTGAAGTACATTTGCTATTAATGTAAGCTATATTTAGATATGATTTAAAATGACAGTTTTAAAGAATATGACAAATCTACCCAACAGATTAAAAAGTAAGTTGAAGACAGTACAAATAACTTCAGTTTCTACAATGCACGCTTTTTAAAGAGATTTATGAGAAAAATGAGTGATATTTTTTTCTAATATTTAAATTAAAGAAGTCGAAGAGAAATTTAAAAGATCACGTAACTATTTTTCTATGTCTGACAATCTAAGCAAAATAAAGTTATGAAATTACACGCTTCAGGACATAGATAAATTTGAGTTCCTACACACACACACACACACACAAGCTAGATACAATATCAAAATACGAATACCTTCTTTGACGTCACTTTTCATGTTCTGGTAGTAATTTGATATTTTATTGTTGTAGTTTATCGTTTTTATCCTGTTCCAGTAGCACTTTTTCTTGTATTTATCTGGCCACGTAGTAGCAGCGACAAAACAAAGTAGTGAATAGCATTGAAGTCTGTCATTCATTGTTAAACTAACTAAACAAACCAGATAAATAAAGGACAAAATGACATGGCACACACATGAACTGAATAACAGAGCCATGAATTGTCCGATCGAAATCTAGTTTTTTTTCCTGTTTGAAACTGATATAAGATGTATTTGAAAATAGCACGGGGATATTTGATTTTTAGTGTTGCATTTCATTTCGTCGGATACTTGAATTGCTAGTTTTTTTTTCTATCTTATGCCCCGCCTACGAAGTAGGAGAGGTATATAGTTTTCGGGTACGTTGTCCGTACGTAGGTAGGTAGGTAAGTCCGTGATGCCCAAGTTAAAGTTTAGGTTGAAGGTAGTTTACCTTGAAGGAGGTTTAATATCTTGATGAAACTTTGTATACAGATAGACCATGACTCCAGCTGCAATATTGTGGAAGCAATCAGATGTTATAACATCAAGGTAATGGGTCATTGACTTTGAATATAAGGAGTTAATATTTGACATTGTACCACAGGTTGAGGTTCAGGTTGAAAGTAGTTTACCTTGATGGAGATTTGCTATCCTGATGACACTTTGTATACAAGTAGATCAGAACCGACACTGCAACAATTTGGAAGGAAACGGATGCTAACAGTTTGGAAGGAAACGAATGTTTTTGGCCTCAAAGTCATGTGTCATTGACTTTGAATATTATGAGTAAATATTTGACATAAAGCTTTAGGTAAAAGGTTGTTTACTTTGAAGAAGATTTGGTGTTCTGACGAAACTATTAAATAACGATAGATCATAACATGAACTGCAATGTTTTGGTGCCAAACAGATCCTTTGACTTCAAGGTCGTGGTTCATTGGCTTTGAATCTTGATATTAATGCTCATTATTTTAATTTTTGAAATTCTTTCTACCATTTTTTGTCCCGTTTGTGTGTTTTTTGTTTAGACGTTCATTTTTTCAAAATAGAATTGCAAATATTTTTATTTCCAGTTTTGGTTACTTTCCTGAAACTCTCGAACACCATTAAATTTTGGAATTTTACCTAGCAACCATACATTTTTTTTTTGTTGTCTACATATTGATATTAATAACAAATCTTGATTTCTTTTCGGTAAATCAAAGGCCAACTCAATTTTAAAATTCTACATTGCACAAATGTGAATTGCATTCTTTTCAATTGAAGTAGTCATTTTCTAAACATGGATTGCAAAAATTCTTTATCCAATTTTGGTAAATTTCCTGAAACTCTTCAACACAATTTAATTGTTGGGGTTTTACCTAGCAACCATGCATTCCAATTTTGGTCAATTTCCTGAAACTCTCAAAGACCACTTTTTTTCAGGAATTTAGCATAACACTCATACATTTTCATTTCAGTTTTGTTGAAAAAAACCATTTGGAACATGTGAAAGGCCAATGTGTTTTGATTCCATGTTTTGTTAATTTCCTAAAACTCTCAAAGACAACTGAATTTTTCAGAAATGATGTTTAGTTATTAGCGGGGCATATAGTGTTCATTGACACAGATTCACTTGTTTTCAATCTTATGAGATGGTGGAATATGATATTAGTCCATGTCGATATCTTACACTTGTTATTTTTGTTCATTTAGGTTATAATATATATTGAAATAACTTAATACCGAAGTTACTGTGAATTTTATTTCTGCATATGCGCATCTCGACAACTAATGTCTCTTCAGTGCAGATAAAATTTAAAAGTCTGGAAGACCATAAATTCAAAATGTTTAAAAACTGATAGAGAACAAATTACCAATATGACCTAAATGTAAAAGCCAAAATTATCTAAGGACACAGCTTTGCATGACAGAGATACTCCTTAGTTTTCAACAAATTTACAAAAATTTAGATATTATAAGGTTCAAAATAGAATCAGCTTTCGGATCAGCACCGAAGTACTGACTACTGAGCTGGTGAATACCCTCGGGGAATTACAGTCCACCAGCAGTGGCATCGACCCAGTGGTAACAAATAACTTAATACAGAAGTTACTGTGAATTTTATTTCTGCATAAGCGCATCTCGACAACAAATGTCTCTTCAGTGCAGATAAAATCTAAACGTTTGGAAGACCTTGAATTCAAAGATGTTTAATAACTGATAGAGAACAAATAACCAATATGACCTAAATGTAAAAGCCAAAATCATCTAAAAACAGAGTTTTGCATTAGGGAGATACTCCTTAGTTTTCAACAAATTTACAAAAATTTAGATATTATAAGGTTCAAAATAGAATCGGCTTTCGGGCAGCACCGAAGTACTGACTACTGAAAGTTAACAAAATATTTATTAAATTTAAAGAAAGATAAAAATTTTGGCCTGTTATTCAGTTTTTGTGTGCCATAACCTTTTGCCCTTTTTTGTTTAGTTGGTTTGTAAAGTAGGTTTTAAGAAATAAAAAAAATGAATGACAAACTTCTGCTTTGGTTTGTCCCTGCTACTACATGGCCAGATAAAGAAAAGAAAAAGTCGTACTTCAACATGATAAAAAATGATAAAATACAACAATAAAATACCTAATCAGCACGAAAAGGGGCGTGAAAAGGACATTCGTATTTTGATATCAAATGAGCATGTTTGTGCGTGTGCGAACTAAAATCTATTTATGTCCTGAAACGTTTGATTTCACTCTTGCTTGGATTGTCATACATAGACAAATTACGTTATCGCCAAAATTACTACACGACCTCTTTAATTTAAAAATTAGAAGATTTGTTTTACTTTTTGTTTTTAATCCCTTTAAAAACGTGCATTGTTGAAACTGAAGTTATTTATACTATATTCAACTTAGAATTTAAAATGTTAGATAGATTTGTCATATTCTAAAAACTGTCAGTTGAAATCATATCTAAATACACCTTACACCTTAATACACCTTAATAGCAAATCTAACTAAAAAAAAAATAAAAAAAACACACACAAAAAAAAAAAGAGATTAAAATTGGTAACTTTGGTATTTTGTTATATCTTTAAGTACTATATAGTCGATTTTACAATAATTGCAAAATAAATAATGATATTATATGAAGTGATTAATCCTGGTATTGACCCATCGTCTTGTTTATCAGTGTTTTTGATTGACGAAAAAAAAAAAACCAAAAAAAACACCCGTATGTATGATGAGAGAAGATAAAATTCTAATAACACAGAACTGCAAAATAAGGGTTGTTGTGACGAAAATGTTAGGGTTTTTAAATTAAGACATAGTTTTTAGAAGGTATTAATTAGTTCAGTGGGTCAGAATTCCAAGTAGTCCCTTTTCTTGTATAGAAGCCCACATTTCTGCCTTCAATAACGCAAGAATTGTAACTCGAAAGTCCCGTACCATCATAAGTACAGAAATATTTGGGATTTCCTTAAAGTATGCAATGAAGTAGTTCTTGTATATTAAATGAAATACGGAAAATATTTTGTCCTTTGACCTATTGTACATACAAGTCTTCCTATTGATAGAATTATGACTGAAAATGTCTGACAACCTTGAAAAAATCATCGAATTATATATAGCGGGTGGAGTAATCTAAATTTGTTGTTTTGAATAATTACATGTAATATATATTATATACTTATGAATTCTATATTATTTTGTAAATAATGCCCCGAATATTGTTTTTTTTTAATTTCATTTTTTTATTTATTTACTTATTCGTTATATCTACAAATCCATGAAAATAGAGAAATAGTATTTTCTTGTCAGATTAGCATAGTAAGATCATACAATCTCTTTATATTTTGCTGAATGATATCTGTTTGTTCCAGATTCGATAAGAAATGTCTGTCTCACACAAGGGTTTGTGCCGAAGATATTTTTATCAGCCTCTGTGTCAAGAAAACACATAGGCAAATGCAAATATTGTGTATGTTCATACACATCCTTGTATATATATGTATATATTTTATATATACATGGATTTCAAAATGTTTCGATTTGATCTACACTAAAGAGGCATAAGTTGTCGAAATTCGCATATTCAGAAATTAAAGTAACAGTTACTTCAGTATTTTGTTATTTAATATAACATATGGCAAAAGTTGCTTTTAATTTCATTGGCTAAAGCGCTCACGCGTTTTTAGAAATATTCAGTGTATTTAAGCGTTGTTTCTAATTTTACGTATATTGATGTTATGTTTCTATTTTCAAGTATATTGACACTATGTTTCTATTTTTAGCTAGATTGGCGCTGTTTGCTTTGTTGGACTTTCACACTATAGTTTTTTCATCCAGAAAGGTCTTTTGAAAAAAAACTAAAAAATCCTGGAAAACGCTCTACGCATTAATAGAGCTAGGGTATTAAAATGTTTTACAGAGCAACCACTGAAATCAGTGAAAAACTGCCACATTTGTTACATGTTGTTAATTGCACACTTCAAGTAAACATGATAATAAGAAGGTTTGCAGTTTTTTTGTTCCTTATTTTTTTAATTTTTTTTTTGCAAATATAACAGACATCTCGGCATGTATTTATCATGTCATCCATTCTAGTTGTTGGTAGATACACATCCACCATCAAATATAACTTCTATTCCGAATCAAATTCCGGTGTAGTGACATTTATCTCCACTAAGATTTAATGAGATGCCGTGAAATTTACATATGTAACACAAAAATGATGGTCTTTTTACTCTGCCAATTTGTTAAATATGGTCCTGCTGAATTATATATATTGACCTCGGACATCGATATACATCAGAATTAAAGGAATATACCTTAAATTCAGTTATCGTGTAGATCACTTTAATTTATTCAAGATACCAATATTATCTCCCTTTCGTTCCTTTCATGTTGAGAAGCAGACTAACTTTTGTGAAGAAAAGTTTTAATCCAGTTTCATCTCCTTAATTCTATTTCAGAGAAGTATTTAAGCTGTTTAAGTGTGCATGTTTAATGATATTTGAAGCTTTTTAAATTTTGATAATTTTGAAATCTCACGGCGACCACACCGTTCCAAAACACTGCTTCCCAATTCTTTTTAATAGTTCCATAGTACAAAAATTAACAATTTTTTAATGTTTTACTCAACAGGTTAATTTATCTGTAATGGTGAAGAAAAGGATATGGAGTAAATGCACATGAGACAAAGTCTCTTCAAATACATGGTAAAAACAAGCAAAGGAGCAACGCTTTTATTGTTGTTCTTCATCTTGAAGTCACCATGACAATGAGCTTTGCTCATACCTCACAGTAAGTTCAAGACGGCCCCTAGCACCGGTTTAAGCGGAATTCTTTGCTAATTGTCGAGCAACGCTACATCCATGTCTTCATTGGTCATGGGTACGGGATTGTCAACAAACATCAATTAAACTGGCAAAGTGATTTTACAATCACTGTCATCCTTTGCCCGACAAAAGCACTAGTGTCTTAAGCTAGTGGACGATTACAAAATATAGACAAATACAGGGCACTCATCAAGTCGAATGTAAGAAAACTTGGCGTGATAAAATAGTGAGATGTGGGCACTTAAAACATGTGGTCAGAATTACATTTCGAAATTACAAAAATAAATGCCAAAATTTGAAGGATATTTCATATTTGTACGATCTGCCGACGGACCTTGCTGGATTTTTTGTCCTTGGTGCACCCCCCTTTTTGCAGTATGCAATAATTATCTGAGCAACGTGCCCTCCAAAATTTTTTGAATATTATGATTATACACTTGTCAATTATTTTTTTTAATCAGTATGATCTAAAATCAGCCAAGGAAAGAGCTTTGCATGAGGGAGATACTCCTTAGGTTTCAACAAAATTTACAAAAATTTAGATATTGCAAGGTTCGAAATAGAATCGGCTTTCGGGTCAGCACCAAAGTACTGACTACTGGGCTGTTTGATACCCTTGGAGACTAACAGTCCACCAGCAGAAACATCGATCCAGTGGTTACAAATAACTAAATACCGAAGTTACTGTGAATTTTATTTCTGCTAATGCGCATTTCAACAACTTATGTCTCTTCAGTGCAGATAAAATCTAAACGTTTGGAAGACCATAAACTCAAAAGATTTTCAAAAACTGATAGAGAACAAATAATCATTGTGATCTAAATGTTAAGCCAAAAACAGAAAAGGACACAGTTTTGAATGAGGGAGACAATCATTCGGTTTCAACAAAATTTACAAAAATTTAGATATTGCAAGGTTCGAAATAGAATCGGCTTTCGGGTCAGCACCAAATTACTGACTACTGGGCTGGTGAATACCCTCGAGGACTAACAGTCCACCAGCAGAGGCATCGACCCAGTGGTAACAAATAAATAAATACCGAAGTTACTGTGAATTTAATTTCTGCTTATGCGCAATTCAACAACTTATGTCTCTACAGTGCAGATAAAATCTAGACGTGTGGAAGACCATAAATTCAAAAGATGTTCAAAAATTGATAGAGAACAAATAATCATTATGATCTAAATGTAAAGCCAAAATCAGCAAAGGACAGAGCTTTGCATGGGGGAGATACTACTTAGGTTTCAACAAAATTTACAAAAATTTAGATATTGCAAGGTTCGAAATAGAATCGGCTTTCGGGTCAGCACCAAAGTACTGACTACTGGGCTGATGAATACCATCAAGGACTTACAATCCACCAACAGAGGCTTCGACCCAGTGGTAACAAATAACTGAATACCGAAGTGACTGTGAATTTCATTTCTGCATATGCGCATTTCGACAACTGATGTCTCTACAGTGCAGATAAAATCTAAACGTTTGGAAGACCATAAACTAAAAACTGATGAATAAATAATTAATATGTTCTAAATGTAAAGCCAAAATCAGCCAAGGACAGAGCTTTGCATGAGGGAGATCATACACGCTGTATTGTGCAGTAAATTCACAACGTTTTCAAGAATTGTTTAAATACATGTTTGTAGTCCTTCAGGGAGCTTCCCGTTGTGGTGCTAATGTAGGTTGGAAAATCCATGACGAGCAATACCACATGAAGAAAGCACTTAACCCATTAAGCTCTTGGGTGGAATATAGTTATGACTCCTTTACATTAACAATAAATCTAGCAATTATAATTTTAATTCTGGTTTCCAAATAATTGGTTCAAAATGGTACCCCTGCAATTATACAAACAAATGTTATCGTAAGTCATGCATTTACAGCCACACTTGTCTACGTTGCAACGGACCTCATCCTGTTTTTCAGTGTAGAGTCGTTGGCACTGGCCAGAATATTTCAAATGTAGTCAAACCCCAACTTTGCACCCGTTTTGCATCGACAACTTTAAGCTGAATTCCTAAAACTAATATAACTGTTCAAAATTTTTCGGTTAGAAAACCACAAGAGTTTTGTAGACCAAGATATGATTCATCATCTTTGGGACAAAGGACACAGTCCTATTAATACTCAACAGCTGAAAGAAATTTTTGGGATTTATATCCTAAAGTTAAAGAGCCTCGTGAACTTTATGTTGGTTTTTGCACAGGCTTTCGCCTTCAAACATCGGTCCTAGGTTTCATTACATTGCTAAAAACTTGACTTCTGCTGAACAGAATATAGATGAGACCCTTGTTATTAAAGGTAATGTTGAGTAGAATGCTTGGCCCCTTTTCAAAATTACCCATATCAACATTACGAGTATCGCCGATTGGGTTAGTGCCCAATTCTGACGGTACTTCATGTTTAATTACACAAAAGCATTGATAAATTCATTGACGAAAAGTTCTGCAAAGTAAATTACACTACTTTTGATAGTATTTTAGATAAACTGTATAACCTTGGCCGGCCCAAGAGCAGCTCTAGGGAAAATCGATATCAAGTCGGCCTTCAGACTCTTGCCAATAAATCCAGTCAACTTTGATTTATTGGGTGTCAAATTTCAAGGGAAATTCTACATCGACAAATGTCTGTCTTTTGGCTGCTCACTATAGCAAATTTATTTGAGAATTTTTCTACATTTTTACAATGGTTTGTCGAATATAATTTAGGTCTAAGTTCCATGGACCATTACTTGGACGACTTTATTTTTATGGTTTCACAGCATTCTGACGATTATGCACAGTTAATTAATACCACAATGAAAAATAGTAAAACTATAGGTATACCAATTGCAGATGATAAGACGCTCGGATCAACAACGGATTTTCCATTTCTAGGCTTTGTCATAGATACCGAACTGATGATGATCTTAATTCCAGAGAACAAATTAGTTAGACTGTGGTCACTCCTCTCGCCGTATTGCATAAAAAGAAAATGAAGCTTAGAGAGCTGGAATCTGTAACTGGATTGTTGTCTTTTTGCTCAAAAGCTATATAGTTCAGGTAATCTGAACTTGGGATGTGATGTGGGGCGTATTTTTGTGGGCATTGGATACAGATGCACTGGCCTGTTAGTTTCAAAAGTACACAGGTTATGCACAATATGGCTTTTTGGAGATGGTTCCTGTTCTATTGGCTTTATTTTTATGGGCAGAGCTGTTGAAAAATAAA
Organism: Modiolus philippinarum; assembly: GCA_002080025.1. Classification (NCBI taxonomy): domain Eukaryota; kingdom Metazoa; phylum Mollusca; class Bivalvia; order Mytilida; family Modiolidae; genus Modiolus; species Modiolus philippinarum. Next base: position 26,909 of record MJUU01015229.1, on the reverse strand, counting down.
AGGATAATATTTCGGATTGACAATTTGGCCCTGGTCACTATCTTAAATAAATCTACATCTAAAGACAGATCTGTTGTGAGGCTAATGGGCCCTCTCATTTGGTTATCCATGCTTAATAACATTAACTTCAAAGCTATACATATCGAGAGCTCAAAGATGACATTGCGGATGCCTTTCTCGCTTTCAGATGATGCGCTTCCGGTCATTGGCTACAGAAGCAGATTAACTGCCTTTCAAAATACCAGAGAAGTTTTGGATCATATATTGGACTAATAATCGAAAGTTTCATTGAACAGTCTCCTACTCCTAATACAGTTAAAACTTATCAGTGTTGATTTTCTACATTCAATTATTTTAGACTTAAAAAAAATTTGTCACACGTATGGCCCACCTCTTAATGATATTTTAATTTATATTCTATTTGAACCAGTGCAATCAGTCGCATTCATCAATCTGTTGCTACTTAGAAGGCATAAGTTTCTTTTGTAAATTGAACTATTTCGTCCACATAACCAAATCATTCGTCGTAAGAAAAATTCTAGATGGAATAAAAAGAGTCAAGGGGCGTAATAAAGATACTCGTTTATGCCCCTCTTACACTACACCGTATAACACAAACGAACGCTGAACGTATAAAAATAAATCATATCCGTTCGTCTCCGTTCATGTACGTGAGTCATCCGTTCTTTATCCAGTGAATACGGTACAAGTACGGTGATGTCCGTTTTGTACGATGAAAAATTTTGAACATGTTCAAAACTTGGAACGGACACATACCGCTCAACCTGTCCGGTGAATGTACGGTATGTTTACGTTTTGTACGATTCTCATGCGTTGTATATATACGTTATTCATTCGTTACTTGTTCGTTTTGCATCCGTTCATGTACAGTAGATTAAATTGGTGAAACGGACTTTTACCGGAGAGATAACGGTTCTAACAGCGGAAACCATCCGGACGACCAACAAAAAAAAAAAAAAAAAGATTTATAAAAATATGTGTTATGGAAATGCCAAAATTAACATGTAATAAACAAAATCAGATTCGTAAAAGTAGGCCACAATTAAAACATAATAAGCACAAAATATAACATATAATAAAAATAATAATAAAAAAAAGAAAACAGCTAAATATCACAAGACAGGAAAAGAAGGAAAGGCCCATATTTTCGACCCTATTGCTTCAGCTACAAAGAACCGGGCGGAAAAACAAAATGGTGGTCCTGCCAGAACGTGAGAAACTTGAACCACTGAAGAGTAACAGAATTTATCTGGTTGCCTCATATTTGGAGGCCATCAGGCGGATAATTTGCTCTAATCCTATACTTTCTGTTCCTTTCTCTGATTTTTAGGCGGTCTTTTATTATTTTTTACTTTGTATATTCTGTCCTTTTCCGCTTTAAAATTGTGGCCTATCTTTACCATTCTTATTTTGCTTAAAACGAATTTACAACGGTTGCTTATTATGTGGTCATCCAATAGAAGGTACTATATACAACACCTTTTTTTAAAATTAAATTGCTTATTTAATTTAGTAATTTCAAGAGTTATGCAGTGTTTGTTTATTTTATATTGTAACATTATTCTGACATATACCCAAAACATCAAAATCAAAACATTTTCCGTTTTGACGCCGTTTAAAAACGTAATACATATTAAGAAGTATCCACTACTATAGAGACTGTATAACTTTGTTCGTTGGTTAGAAAGTCATCTGTAACCCGACAGTTCTTTTCTTAGGTCATTCTCATGCCTTTCTATTCTGTGAAATTTTGAAAAAAAAATTAATTTAACTGGTCAAGCACGCCATAATGATTATTTGTGTAAAATAAGTTGTTTAGCGGTCAAAAGACTGGTCATTAGTTTTATATAAAACCTATGAAAGCAGGTCGCTGGAAGTCGATCGTTTACAAAAGTTATATACGACCATAATTTTCATTTTAATCTTGATTACTATTTACTAACACTTATAGGAATTGTAGTGGATACTGTTACTGTTTGGGTCGTCAGATCTTCAATAGTCAAGGGGATGGGGGATTTATTGAATTCAGAACACGGCCAGCTGGAGTGTGGAGTGAACCTAGGCTCGGATCAGGAATGTCCATTAAGCAGCTGAAATTACGGATAAATATCATGCTAAGTTGTAATATCCCGCAACATTTCTTGCAGGTGATGATATTGGTAAGACAAATATAGCTAGTTATTTTGGAACATTGATTGATCGAATATTGAAATTTATTTTGTAATATTGATTGATCGAATCAGGATAGTTTTTATGATGAATCGAAAACGAAAATTTTATTATTGGACAATTGACAGTTTTTAGAATACATGTATTTGTTAACAATGTATAAAAGCTGTGGCCAGATATCGCCAAAACTTACTCAATATGTTGTGTCTTATGGCCTTATGAGAAAATATATAATGTCGTATTAAATATATCAAGCGTAATTTTGTTTTGTCGGGTAGAATTACCCAATTTATTTCTCCCGTGATGAGTAGGGGTCCGCTATTATTCGAGTGTTGTTGAAATTATGCCAGAGTGATTACTTTTCAGACGAAATGAATACACTGGCGGAATGAAACCATTGTATACGCATTTTTACAATTGTTGATTGGTTGGTTTAAGTAGAAGCCGTGCTTACATTCCATTTTTTGACTCCAAACATACCAGATTTAGATAATAATCAAACAGTACCTTACATGGCAATACCAATTCTACATAAATACGAAAGGGTCAAAACTGACATTCGGATCATTTAAAGACGTATACGGTCTCCTCTAGTGCTTTGTTTAGATTGTCAGACAAAGAAGAATATTTACGTTATCTACGTCCTCTTTAATATAAGAATAAGAAGAAATTGTTTTCACTATATTTTCTTATAAATCTTTTAAAAAACTGAAGTTATTCATAATATATTCCACTTACTTTTTAACACGTGGATAGATTTGTCATATTTTTAAAAATGTCATTTTGAATCATATCTAAATATACCTTACAATAATAGCAAATCTGATTCAAGAAATGTGAGAACTTCTAGAATTTATTCATATTATTTAATCGATTTAACACTAACTAGAAAACACGAGGGGACTTTATAAACATAAGTGGATGATATAAATCGAATAATGGTTTTTATGAAATAAAAACGATACGCTAGGCTATGGAATAGCCTTGGATAGAAAATTTCGTGTTTGATTGACAAGGGTGTGGTGGCTTATGATGTATTTGTATACTCAAATCAATACTTGAAGTAAGCCTTTCTCGGTACTTCTTTGTAATTTCTTCTATTGGTCTGCACATGTGATAAAACAGTCACTGATTCGCTCAAACCTCTCATTTTTTGCCAACAGCAACTCAAAGTAGTTTCGTGCTTTAGGGGTTTTTTTTTGCATTCTCCTAGGGTGCTGCTTTTTTAATCTTTTATCCATCAACAGAGACAAACTTTATTAACTAAAAGTATACATGTATCGAAGCAGTGTATTTGTGTAAATGTTTTCTAGCAATTCTGAGCATTTAATACTTCAACTATGGTTTCAGTACAACCAATGTAACTGAGGGTTTTTTCTAGCACAGCATGCTATGACCAAAACATGTTGACAACAAATAAATATGCATCTAGGTAGTACTTG
>MJUU01015226.1:83232-96365 GCA_002080025.1 Modiolus philippinarum | reverse complement strand
ACTGGGCTGGTGAATACCCTCGGGGACTAACAGTCCACCAGCAGTGGACTAAAAGAATAAAAGGATATGGAGTTAATGCACATGAGACAAAGTCTCTACAAATACATGGTAAAAAACAAGCAAACCCTATGTTTGGGTTTTAGTGCTGTTGATGAGGAATTTGTTTCAGAAATTGCCATATAGCTCATTTCAACTATTGCAGTTGTAGTTAATGTTCATTTACATTGTGAACTCATGTTCATTTACCCCATATCCTTTAATAAAATATTTAACACAGGAGTTTATCTTTTAATGCAGTGTGGAGTTGATAAAACGATTCCCCGTGTTAGAGATGTATGCTCTTTATTTTTCTCAGATATGGTGTACTTGTTATCTAACACATTACAATGTTGTTGTGATCAAGGATCACAACTTCGTGTGATCAATGATCAAAACTTTACGATAAAGGATCACAACTTTGAGATTTAGGATCACAACTTTGAGATTAAGGATCACAACCTTCCCATCAAAGTTGACATTATTGCGATCAAGGATTGCGACCTTGTGATCAAGGATAACAATCTTGCGGTCAATTATCGTATAGTTTTATGATTATTGATCACGTATACTTATTTGATCAATGATCAGAAGAAAAAACTATAATTGATTGCAATCATTGACTGCAAAAAGATCATGAAGGGATCACAAAATCTGCCAACTTGAATTACTGTATATGTATATGTATATGTTCTTTTTAGATTTAACTAAGAGATCTTGCTTAATGTAAAAGACCAAAGAAATATGATCATAGACTGTATCAAATTACAAATACATAAAGGTTACGCTATTTGAAATAAAAGATCATCTGACAGCACAACAACATAATAAAGAACCACAGACTAGGAGTTAATCTACATAGAATGTACAGCAACCACAGAACACATCCTTAGACCTTAAAACTATCTAGAAGTCATATTTTAATAACAATATTTCAAGAATTTACAATCCAGATCTGGGTGCCTTAATTACACAACCATAGTTTCAGATAATGATTTGATATACACTGAAGAGACATGAGTTATTGGATTGGCTACCCACAGAGCTGTAATTACCAGCCCAGCAGTGTCAGTACTTTTTATTTGTGAAATTGAAAGACAATTTAGTTTGAAATGTTGGACTGTTAAACGTTACAAATTTGGCTACTTGAAAATTGACTTTATCCATTAACAGATTTATCTTTCATGTAGAAGTAACGTAAGAGATTGATGGAAATTGTAAAAATTGAAGAAAAAAACATTATTAACATAGCTTATTAGTTTAGAAAAAAATACTACACATGTAGTAAATTGGAAATTACACTGAGATTATATGCATATATTTGTTTGTTTATGTGTATTTACACATTTAAAGAAAAATTAGCGAAAGCTTCCAAGAATTATGGTGTTGAAATTGTAATCTTCAGTTCTATATCTTTTGGTACTTAACATGAAATCGAGTGAATCGATTTGGAAACTGTCTAATACTATACGTGCATTATCTCATTTGAAAAGAAATATGTACAAAGATCAATCAGACAACTGAAAAATTTATCTTGCTATTGTTTTAGGGCATGAGAAGTTACACGTACCAAGGATTTTTCCGAGCAAATTAAAAAAAAACATGTCTAACTGACAGTTGAACGAATGCTGATAACAAAACGGGACATGCTTATCCTTCCAGAGAACTTTTTTTTACTGTTGATTTATGGGAGTTCACACTGTGAATGCCTTGATTTTTGAGTGCTGCGCTCTTATTTCTGCGTCTTGTAGGTACTTAGTGTCATGTAATTCTGTGCTTTCGTTTTTTTGTTTTTTTGTTTTTTTGTTTTTTTTTTTTGCTTTTTTTTTTTTTGCTTTTTTTTGCCATATCAACGGACTTCAATTCTGGTTGTCGCAAATCATTTGTTCCTGCAGTATTCTACTGCCGTCGTTTCAATCATAGATCTAGTGAAATGCTAAAATGCCAGTTGGCAGTTACAAGACTGTTACAACTAAATTGTGATGGCGAGACGGATACAATTATCCAACATAATCCCAAATAACATGTAGTTTTTCGGACTATACTTTCAGGCTCCATTTCAAAATAAAGGAAACAAATTAAAAATTCTAATATTAATCGTGGAAATGTTACTTACAACTCATGCGTACCACTTTTTTGCAACCGTTTTTTCGTCACCTAAACGTTTGAATTTAGCGTCATATACTTGTATTTTTACTGAGGCTGATATAATTTGCTTAACCGAAACGCACCCGAATTATCAGTCTAAAGACGAATAATCCAAGGACAATGCCAGCATCGAAAACTAATTTGGGATGGTCATATAATGTTCAACATTACCGTGAAATATTTGAAAAGTAACAAATAGCGCAAGAACTAAGTAACTTTAAATTTAGTTTCTGTAGAAAAAAATGTCTCTGAAGTGAAGATCAAATCAAAATATTTAAAAATACTTAACCGAAACATTTATAAAATCTGACGGAGAGGAATAACCAATATGATCTTAAATGCCAAATTCTGCTCAGGACAGAGCTATGATTGAGAGAAATACTCTTTAGTTTTCAATAAAATTTCTTGATTTTTTTAGACTGGGTAGCCAGAACGGTATTTCTGGGCTGCAAGTTTTGCTTACTACATGTACTAGCTCCTCCAATAGCAATGTATGGGGTCAACCATTAAACGCTCCTATATTATAAAATGCAACTACATCATTTAATGCACCAGATTTAAGATTAAGTGCTGACGCTGATATCGCAGCACATGTTTCTATGCCAATCAGACAAAAAATATGGAACAACGAGTACATCAATTTGTCAATTTTATTGAAAGGTAGCGTTGAACTGAACGAGTATTGTTATGGGGTTCCAGTATACACTGATAAAAATACAGGTCAGCTGCACACTTAACCTTAAAAAATTAAGGATAAGATAACAAACATTGAACAATTCACAGACGCCTTTCTTATATTTATGAGTATCTATTTAATGAGATATCAGGATCAAGCATTTCAATTGTTGAAATATTGCGTAATGCTTTTATAGACCTTTTTATTCACAAATTCATGGGTGCCGCCATTGCCGACTTCCGAATGAACTTTTTACCGGAAGGGTGTAACGTTCGTAACACCTCGGCGTTTGCCGATCTATCGGTACAAGATTTTATTATACAGGTGTCATACTTCAATCGTTAATTACTCCAATAACACCTGTTGAGAAAGTGATCAAAACTTATCTATGTGATAATACAGTTTTTATGACATCAAAGAAACCGTCTAATATATATATTAACATATTAAAAATAACTGTTAATTAAGCAGAGAAGTTCGATATTTTACAAGTTGATTAAGAAAACTGAACTTTGTTTTGAAGGAAAAGAAATCAAATTCACAAGTAATTTAGATTAATAAATTAATCATTTATATTTCAGAAAAAAAATATTTGAAGTGTTCTTGATAGATTTTCCGAAAGTTTGGAAAAATAACTTGGATATTAATATTTTTTATAAAGGATTTTAATCAAGCTCTTAAAATGTTTACTCAAAGTCATGACATTGTAGAAATGGACTTTTATTCAGCTAACCAGAATAATAAAAATATCTAGAATGCTTTTGAAATATCTGCTTCCTGAAACATTTTGTATTAGATTATAAAGTTTAAAAAAAAGAAGTATTTAATTCAAATAGTCCCTGTTAATATTATTTGTTGTAGGGAAAAACAACAAACCGGCAAGACTATGACATCAAATATATATTTGAACCACTTGATTTGAACTGCATTTGTTTTGTTTGAATAATACACGTGAATGTCATTCTGAAAGAATAAAAATAACAAAATTAGTGCATGAAACAAAATAATTTCACACCTAAAAACACGCAAATTGATGAAAAAAATAAAGATTGAAATTCACATTCACGGATAGCGTGCAACTTGTCGAAAAAAAAGCAAAAAATAAAATATTGCAACTATTTATTCCTTTATTTTATGACTCGTGTTTCTTTAATTTCTTCTGAGATGGGGTTCAAACTATATTTCGGAGATATATTGGTTTATGCACTATTTTCCAAATTTTGATATTGGCCTGAGTTACCTTCCTCCGACCAAAAGATATAGCCATAATTTTTGTGCTAGAAAGGAGTATTCCAACTGGAAAGTGGTTTTGTGTGATGTGGGAATAGTATTTCGTTCTATTTCTGAGAAACATATATCTGTAGAAATAAATTATTTGTGAAATTTAATTTCAAAGCACGTGTTAAATAAAAATTCCTTTGAGGAAGCAATCAATGGGTCCATAAGATTGGTTTAAACAATTACACTGATCTGTATATTAAGGACGCATGTCATGCCTCCAGGTGTAATAATCTACCTGGACACAACTGTTTATTGTCACCTGGACGGAAGCATGAATTGTTGAATTATGTAATATTCTGCAATACGCAAAAAAAAAATATGGTTAAAGATTTTACCTTGATGTTCATTTTAACTGCATTTTGTAATTTATTAATTCATAGAGATTTAATTGAACACGTATATTCTCAATTACAGAAAAGATTCCTGTTTGAAATAAATATGTTAAAATTCTATTTTTTTTAAATTTAATCAGGACAAATGACCATATATTGCTACGGTAAAAATCGAGTCTACACCCTCTTAATGGCGGACGACTTTGCGGCACCTGGTGGTCAACTTCGATAACTCTGTAATCACAAATTTCTGAAAGCGTCTATATCAAACCAAGGAAATGAATAGATAGCTTATGATGAACAATTTCGCATTAGAAAAGCCAGTGACCACGATACTAAGTGGGGTGAAATCAAAACTACACTGTGGCTGACGACAGTTGGGGAGGGGCAAATAATCAGGTCTGACATGCAGTCGTATAATAACAATTTCAGAAATGGTTCCTCGCAAGTTAAAGTGTCTCTTCCGTGTTTTGATTACAATGAAGGCCTCTGTAGATGGAAAGTATGTAAATATTTGCATATCTGTTCTATTTGCAAAAGAGGCGATCATACGTATCAGACGTGTACACAGTATCATAACTCTCGCATGATGGAAGGTAATCCTAGGCATTTAACTCCTCGTATTCAGCCTGACATTATCCGTCCTCCATTTAGTTCTTTTCGTGCCAGACCAGTCAAGCCTTCACGAGCCCCAACCGCACATATTGTCGCTATGCCACAGCCCTATAAATGTTACTAAATTAGATCAAATGTTAGCAGAAGATAGGAGAATTTTGTCTGATGGATTCAAGGGGGGTTCCTTTGCATTATTCAGGTCATAGAATACCAACTGAAACAAAAAACCTTAAGTCAGCAAACGATAACATAGAAATAGTCAAGAAAAAGATAAATAAAGACATTTCTGGCCCGTTCAAGAGCGTCCTTTAGCAACATTGCGGGTGTCGCCAATGGGTTTAATTCCAAAGAAATCGCCACCGAGTGATTACAGGATAATACATCATCTGTCTTTCCCCAAACACAGTTCGATAAATGACTTTATCGATCCTTCGCTTTGTTCAGTAACTTATGCAAAATTTGACAAGGCGATTAATATAATTCAAAGTAGGACAAGGGGCGAATATTGCAAAAGCTGATATTGAAGGTGCATTTAAATTATTAATGGTAAAACCAGGGGATTTTGACTTATTGGGTTTTAAAATTGACGGTTTATATTATTATGCAAAGACAATGCCAATTGGGGTAGCATATTGTGCGCTACATTCGAAAAATTTTCCACATTTTTGGAATGGGCAGTAAAGAGAATTTCAAAGGAAGAAACAATATATCATTACTTAGATGATTTTTTTTCTTTGGTGGCAAGCCAGGTACTGATGATTGTCAAAGAAGACTGAATGTATTCTAAAGTGTATGCAATGAGTTATGTATTCCGATAGCTGGTGAGAAGACAGAGGGGCCTACAACAAAACTTTGTTTCTTAGGTTTAGAAATAGACACTACAAACATGAAAATTCGTATTCCAGATGTCAAGATCTCTGACTTGTTAGTTAAAATAAAGACACACTATCAGTGAGAAAATCTACACTGAAAGATTTACAATCGTTGATTGGCTCATTAAATTTTGTTTGAAGGGCAATTCGTCCTGGACGACTGTTTAAACGAAGATTGATTAACGCCATTTCAAATGTCAAAATGGCTCACCACAGAATCAGAATCAATAAAGGTATGAAAGAACATCTAAAAATGTGGAAATGTTTTTTTCAGAGAATTTAATGGGGTGTCTGTATTTAATGACAAGTTACGGGTTTCAAACACTGACCTTCAATTATTTACGGACAGTTCAGGTAGGGAAGGTAATGGTTTCGGTATTTATTTTAATGGAAAATGGGCCTATTCTGCTTGGCCACATAAGTGGCGCAGAGAAAACATACTTTCAGACATAACCTTTCTCGAGTTTTGTCCTATCCTGGTCGCGATTTGTCTATGGGGTAAGGAGCTAAGAAATAAAAAAGTAATATTTAGCTGTGGTTCAAATCATTAATTCTCTAACATCAAAATTCGAAGCAGTAATGCAACTCGTTCGGCATTTCACTTTAATGACGTTGCAATTTAATTTGGTATTTAAGGCGGATCATATAAATGGAGTGTATAATGTTTTAACAGATGCTTTTTCTCGATTGAAGGTAGACAAGTTTCGTCAAATGGCTCCTCAAGCCGAGGCATTTCCCACCCTGATACCACTCACGATTTGGAGTTTATGCAGTCAATAGCTGAATCATTAATCACAGCAGGATTATCAGAAAATACACAGAAAGCTTACCGAACAGGTCACCGTTCATTGAAGATCTTATGGTGGCTTTGAGTTGTTATTACTCCCCTTTGGGTCGTTGTCTCTTTGACACATTCCCCGTTTCCCTTCTTTTTTCTATTAAATCTTTTATTAGATTTTTGGATGATTATTATTTAAAATGTGCTTTACCAGTACCGCTTTATTATATTTTATGGTTCATATCTTTTCTTCACGTCAAAGGTTGCGCGTACAGCACAGTTGTAAACTATCTGTCGGCAATAAGTTATTATAATAAAATACACAATGTAAATGATCCCACTAAATCCTTTGTTATTGAAAAGGCACTAAAAGGATTTAAACAAACAAAACATAAAAAAGACTCAAGACTCCCAATTACCTTGGATATTTTAGCAAAAATGTCACGTGTCCTGACAAAATTGTGTTTTTCAGAATATGAACTATATTCATTCAAAGCAGCATATTACTTATCATTTTATGGTTTACTTAGAGTAAGTGAGGTAGTTTATAACGAGACATCCCCATTCAAAACACTGTGTAACGAAGATGTAAAGATTGAGAAAAAAAGGTTACTTGTGCGGGTAAGATACTCAAAGACAGAGCAATTCGGTAAACCTGTGACGTTAATAATTGACTCTTTGAAAGAGGCAGACTTATGTCCTGTTAAAACCATATCTGATTACTGAATACAGACCAGATGGTTGTAGTTATTTCTTTTGTCATGCCAATAAACTACCCCTAACTAGATATCAATTCACTCAAGTGCTTAAAAAAGACAATTATGCACTTAGGGTTACCAGTAAATTTCTATAAATCACATAGTTTGAGAATAGGAGGGGCTACTATATTATCAATGAATGGTGTTGATAGTGAAACTATTAAAAGAATACGGAGATGGAAAACTGAGCAAGTTATGCATAGGTATATCAGAATATCATGTTAAGCTATTATAATTTTGCAGATGTATGGATAATTGACTCGTCAATAGTACACTGGGTCAAAGCAAGAGCATTTAAGACGGAGATGCGCCATTTAACACAAGAAAGAATAGGGGTAAATATATTATGGATGCCAAAGAGGGGTTTAAGTTTGAAGAACTAAGGGGATTGCTATACTCAGAACTAGCATCAAAGGCACCCCCTAGATATTTACTTTTGCACGTGGGAGGTAATGATATTGTTAGTTGGGACATAAAAAGTTTCACCAAATTAATTAGAAACGACATTGATGAATTAGCTGCCTTCCTTCAGGACACTATCCTTGTATGGTCGGATATATTGCCGCGATTGAATTTGGGCGACAATGTTGATAAAACAGAGATCAAAAAGTTAGAAGTAAAACAAAAAAGAATAAATAGACTAGTGAGAAACCAAGTGCTAATTTGGGGTGGAAAATACATCTTACACAATGATATAACGCATACAAATCCGATGTTATACTTCGCTGACGGGATACATTTGTCCGATTTGGGAAATGACATTTTCCTTAATAATCTGCAAGCTGGCTTAGAAATGTTTATGTCGTATGAATGGCTGCATTTTTTCTATATGATAATTACTAATTATTCGGATTTAAATAGTGTTTAAATGTGTAGGACAAAAGTGTTGATACACGTTTGTTTGGCAGGGTCATATGAATCTTGCCATGGCTTCATTCCTGGGAGATAAATATTTATGAACTGTTATACAAGATTCTGATTACATCTCGTTCATGCAACAATTAATCAGAGGAGATGTTTAAAAATACATTACCGTATCTCGCTAGTGTAATAATCATAGGAGTTACGATAAAGTAAATCACATTGTATTGTTGATCATTCTTGTAGAGCCCGTATTGTTTGGCCTACATCAGATGTTTAACTAATTGCTTTGCTATGCTGGCCTTGGTAGTCATCCAGGCAGCTGTTATTGTGTATATAAAAGTAATTACTGGCCTTGGCATTTATCCTTGCAGTTGGAAAGATCATGTAAAAAAAGATTAATAATAGAGCTGCGGCCAATCAATTCCACAAATAATAAGCATTTGTAATGTTAATCTTGTGATCAAATCTGAACACCTATGTGTAAACATTAGCACCAAAAGTATGAACCGTTTTGGTCTGAAGACGTTTCTCCAGCGATCATAAACTAACACTGAGTGAGCCGGTGATACTGCAAAGGGTAAGAATGATATCTGCACTAGGTATAGACCCATCTTCCTGCATCACTCCATTGCAAAACGAACTTTGCTGAAGAAAAAACAGCAGTTTTATTAAAATTGGCAAAGGCTAGTTCTTTAATAGACATCAGTCCCTTGTGGAAAAAAATGAAGTCTCTGTCCGAACTCTGAGTCAAAATTCTTTCTTTACTTAATACTGGGATTATCATTTATTTCTACGGCCATTCAATAGCAAAAGCTGATGAGTTGCTACCGGAAACTACCGCAATGGAAGGGGAGGTTTGGCTAGCCATAAAACCGGATTAACCCACCATTTGTTTTGAAATGCCTGTACCAAGTCAGAACCATTGCGGTCGACAATTTTGACGGTGGTTTCCACCTGATTTGTCTTTTTTTTTGTCTCATAGACATCGGCTCTTGACCACTCTGTTCGGTAATTTTGTTATTACCCGCATTTGACAAGAGAGCAAAAAGGTAATAAAATACACATGATTTCCAGCACTGTTTAATGCATATTCCAGCATATATGATGTTTTCAGTTGTACTTATTTTCCTCTTGGATGCAAATACTAGGCTATATCTACCTTAAAATATGAAAAAGGAAAGAAATTGGGTGAAAATCAAGGAGACAACATCCCATATACAGGTTAAAACGACCCAAAACAAAGCATCTAGGGGGGTCACCGTACGGTCTGCAACATAGTGCGAAACCTCACACCATAAAGCAAGCCCTAAATGGCTCTAAAAAGTGAAAAAGTGAATAAATCAATGGAAACAAACCACATCTAATAACCCAAATATCTAGAAACTAAAAGGATAAGCCAATGACCTATATATTCCTGACTTGGGACAGGCGATAAAATTGTGATGTAGTTAAACTCGTTTTCGTGGATCCAAACCCTCCCCTATGTGTGGTGAATGGCTAAAATATAAATACACAAAAAGACTCACAGTAAAAATCAAAGTAGAAAAAAGTCCAACTCATCAAGACGAGTACCTTTACAATGAAGTACATAAAACATGAAGACAATACACACGGGTACTGTCCGGATAAATGCTCGCAGTTACTGACAGTTAGCTAAGGACTAATTTCCGTTGACTATGATATCAAGCCTTCCTACATATGAAACTTCAATTGAAATACTTCTAAATAGATTTCGTATAACAACATCATCAATTATGAAAGAAGAACATATTTTGCAGTGCCAAATACTGCCAATATAAAAAAATGTTTAAATTTAGTTATGGTGTAAAGCATTTAGGAGATGATCAATATTTTTGCAAACAAAAACCAGAAGTGAACATTTAACAACAATGCTGTATTTATATCCTTTATGAATAAAATTGTTCAACGGATTAATCAGTTTTGAAGGACAATTTTTGAATTTATGCATTTTCCATAGAAGTTTGCATGTGAAATGCCCTGTTTTATAAGGGTCCTGCATGTAAAACCTAATTTTCTTAATAAGTCAATGTATCTATAATAAAATTTAGGGATTTTTTTTAAGCTTAAAAGGAGGACGAATAACACAAAATAAAGACCTAATGAGCAACAAATTTTTCAAATTACATTTAATCACCTATCTCTTTCCTTTGTGGTGGTTTTACTGAGAAAAAAAATTTGCTATGACCTTGACCTCTGACCTTTATGACGTTTCACCTTGTGCTCCAATTGAAGGTCTCTTCTTACTGAGTAATTTGATATGTTACTTTACTATGCTATCAGTGACGGTTTAAAAGTTATACGTAAAAAACATTTTCCCAAACGCATCAAAGGCAATAACTTTCTAGCTATAGGGAGTCAACGGAGAGTTTCGATCCAAGGGAAACAGATGTAGCCCTTGATATGCTGAACATTCTTGCTGATATACTTTTTCAGCATTCTTTTACGGTATCTGAGTTTATCCGCTAACACGGTCAAAGGTCAAGGTCAAATTCACAGATGACCCTCAACCTGGTACTCAAGTTGAAGGTCTTTGTTACTCATCACTTTAAATATATAAGTTTAGTATATTATCTGTAAGTGTTTAAAATCTATTCGTTTAAAACCTATTTGCTGAAACGAGTCAAGGGCTATAACTCAAAAACAGTTCATCGCAGAGGTTTCGATTAATTGAATCAAATGCAGATCTCAATGAATAGAGTATTTTTGCATTATAATGGTTTCGTAATTTTTTTATTTTTTTTTTTCGTTTCTGAGAAATCAGATAACAAAATTTCAAATAGTGGTTGAAAAAAAATTTTGACCCCAGACTAGTAATCACGACCATAAAAGTTACCTGGAAACCAAATTTGGTGGAAATCTGATAAGTTTGAAAAAATTGCATATTTAGGGTTCAAAAACGTGTAACTTTGGTCGCGACCCAAAATTTGTTTTTTGACAAATCACTAAGGATGAATCCAAGATTTTCCCCATCAGAATTTTGATATCGGTTACGGTTTCTTAGCTTATCCCCTAACAAAAGTTTTCGTTTTTTGCTTGCGTAAGTGTTACAGCGATGGAAACGTTCAACATTCCCTACCACACGCACACGATTCACACGATGAACGCACACGGTTCACACGTTGAGCGCACACGATTCGCACGATGAATGATACAGAAAGTTCTCAATCGTGTATCGTGTACCGTGTATCGTGTGCCGTGTACCGTGTAACGTGCACCGTGTCGGTTAAAAAATCTTATATATTTTCATGAAACGAACTCGAAATGAAAAATATCAGCGTGAAATAAAAGTAGAGATATTCTAAATTTCACAGCATAAATAAAATGGTAATTTAGAATGTGATACATAAAGAAAAAAAACAATGTTCATTTTGACAAAAGAAAATACTAGTAGTCGGTTATAGCGTGTTACAAACTTTCTCCCGGGAACTGTCTCCACTTTTGCCGTAACAATATCAGAGTAGAGTCGACAAAAGATTAAAATGTTGAATTTTGTCAGAAAAAGAAATAAATTAAATCAACAATGTTTAATCAAAAAATAATTTACGTCAAATAAAAAAGTCCTAATATATTACCGTAGTAATGAACCTAAGAAAAGATACATTACTTTTAAATTAGATTTACACATACTAAAATTTTCTTATTATTTCTACATAAATATATAAGAAAGGGCACATTTTATTTTATACCAGTGTCCACAATACTAAAACTTGATAGAATTTAACCATATATATTTAAGATAGGGCACTTTTTCTCTATTTTACATTATACCGGTGTCCGCAATACTATAACTTGATATAATTTAACCATAAATATAGAAGATAAGGCACCTTTTCTCTATTTTATATTATACTGGTGTCTGCAATATTAAAACTTGATAGAATTTAACCATAAATATAAAAGATCTTGCACTTTTTCTCTATTTTATATTATACCAGTGTCCGCAATACTAAAACTTGATATAATTTAACCATAAATATAAAAGATAGGGCACCTTTTCTCTATTTTATATTATACCGTTGTCTGCAATATTAAAACTTGATAGAATTTAACCATAAATATAAAAGATAGGGCACCTTTTCACTTTTTTATATTATACCGGTGTCCGCAGTACTATAACTTGATAGAATTTTATCATAAATATAAAAGATAGGGCACTTTTTCTCTATTTTATATTATACCAGTGTCTGCAGTACTATAACTTGATAGAATTTAACCATAAATATAAAAGATAGGGCACTTTTTCTCTATTTTATATTATACCGGTGTCTGCAATACTATAACTTGATAGAATTAAACCATAAATATAAAAGATCAGGCACTTTTTCTCTATTTTATATTATACCAGTGTCCTCAATACTAAAACTTGATAGAATTTAACCATAAATATAAAAGGTAGCGCACTTTTTCTCTGTTTTATATTATACCGGTGTCCGCAATACTATAACTTGATAGAATTTAATCATAAATATAAAAGATAGGGCACTTTTTGTCTATTTTATTTTATACCGGTGTCCGCAATACTATAACTTGATAGAATTTAACCATAAATATAAAAGATAGGTCACTTTTTCCTCAATTTTATACTATACCGGTGTCCGCAATATTAAAACTTGATAGAATTTTATCATAATTATAAAAGATAGGGCACTTTTTCTCTATTTTATATTATACCAGTGTCAGCAATACTATAACTTGTTAGAATTTAACCATAAATATAAAAGATAGGGAACTTTTTCTCTATTTTATATTATA
>MJUU01015226.1:55373-75013 GCA_002080025.1 Modiolus philippinarum | reverse complement strand
GGGGGGGGGGGGGGGGTCTGGTCAGGAGATAATCATTATGATATTTGGTCGACAAATTAATACACATTATTTGAAGTTGTGCCAAATAGTGGTAACCGGATAAGTGACGAACTGAACGAACGAACCAAATGTACATTACGTGAGCAGTAAATTATCAAATATATAAAATATAAAATAAAAAGACAAACATGATAAATATCGTGGAAATAGACGCTAAAAAGCTTAAACAGATATACCTCAATACAATTTGAAAAATATATTCATGCATATTAATGTAAAACTGAGATATTAGAAATCTTGTACCGGATGTTTATATACGAAAGACACGTATCTACTCTACGTATGTACATGTAGAAATTAAAATTGGTCAGTCGTGAAGGGGTATGTTTGATAAATAGTCAATAAGTGATGGTCTTAGCGAGACCTGTAAAACATGTGTTTTCTGAGAAAGGCACGATCACATAAAATGCAACCCAAAACATTTTTGAAATTTCAGATTTGCATGCTGGATCAGACAAAATTATCTGTGCGCACAACTTATGCACGGACCATTTGATTTTCAGGGGGCTTGGTATTTTTCAGAGAAAAAAATTTCTGGGTCCGATTTTTGCCCAAAAAAATTTTCTGACCAGTATCTGGGCTGAAAAAAATAATGTGGCTCTGATCCTGTCCATTAGAAAAAAGCCTGGCTCAACAAAATACCCTAGAAAAGTGTATATGGGAAAGAAAATAATCTGGCCCGCTAAGCGGGCGAAATAAAAATTCCCGGCTCGGGTAAAAGTCCCACCCCCCCCCCCCCCTGAAAATGAAAATTAAATGGTGTCCGTGTCTTATTTTTCTCTACTTTTTAACAAGTTATTGGAATGTTGGGAGGGGGCATTCGAGAGTGAAACAATGGATTGAATTATTTGATTTTCAGAGGAGGGCTTGGGCGATTTTGTAAAAAAAGTTATCTTTGTGCCAGTGAAAAAAAAATATCTTAATCCTACTTTTCATGAAAATAAATAATGTAGTTTTACTTTGAAGAATAATTTTTTTTTGCTGCAAATGCAAATAAATGATTTGATGTGACATTCTGTGAAAATAAATAATTTGAACTATTTCCATTGGAACGGGTTTTGTCTTTCGGGTTATTGATTTTCATACGTGTATAATAAATTGTTTTAAATCTTTTATTCGCTGAGAAAAAGTATTCAGGTTTCAACAAACATTATAAAAGTAATTTATAAGACTGAAATGCTGCCTTAATTTCTGAAAATATATGCATGACGAAAAAAATACTTGAATGGCCCTACCGTTCGCGTATGATCAAAATACCCAAATGGACTGGAACAACTCCTGCCAAATCTGAAATTAATGTAGCTGTAAGATTGTTTTGAGCTTCTGTTTAATAGTAAACCCCCCTCTCTTTCGGTGAATTTGGAGGGTATGATTGTTTGAAAGCTTATGACATACGCTGTAAATCATACACGCCGATTTGGAACTGTTTATAAAGCGAGAAAATTATTGGGGGTATGAAAAGTTGTAAAATTTTGATGTCTTGAGAAATTATCACAAATGCAATATAAATACTCTACAAATGAAGTTACCTTTTTCATAGTCGAGAATTCAATATTGGATAGCATCTTTGTGCATGTGAAAGTGGAAGGACGTTGCAAAAGGCGAGGCAGTTATAATCATTATGGTTGTGATATAACATTCTCTGCATAAATAAAGTGACATGCCGGCTTAAACCAAAAGTAAAAACAGATTAGAAAGTTCATAAGATGAGCACAATGTAGCTTCGAAAATTGTATGCGGAATTGTTATCAATTTGTACTTTCAGCCTACCGCTTGTAATTCATGTCACATGCGTTTTCGGTTGATTGTAGTGGTACATTCTATATACAGATGCATAACGCGAGAAATAAGGAAAAAGGTTTTGGTGATCCGCGTAGAACCGGGGGAAGAGTTTCTATCCAGAAAATTAATTGAAAAATCTATTGAAATTTGGCTAATAGCGACAAATTATTGCTATAAATAGCATGATTGAATTGATTCAAATACAATAAGTTGGATATGAAATTCAATGTAACACAATTCAAAAAGTTGTAATAACAAATGAAATAGAAAGAAAGTTACAAAATTGTCTCGTATCTATGTACATTTGATTCCCAACGACGATAAACCAATAAACCTAAACAGGTCCGTAAAAACAAAGACAAAAAAACACCAAACAAACAAACAAACGAAAAACAAAACAAAAACAAAAAAAACAACAACAAAAAACAAAAAACAAACAAACAAACAAATAAACAAAAAACAAAAACAACAAAAATAAAACACAAAACAAAAAAAAAACAAAAAAAAAAGAATAGCAAATCTCAAAGGAATAATCGTACTTCTCCATTTATGAAGTTTTTATTCCATTAATATATTTCATTGGATGTTTTGCTCGTAAGGGAATTTTAAAGGTATTATTAAAGTTCTAACAAGAATACGCGATTTTTGCTTTGAGAATAAACATTTCCCGTAAGACTTATACAAGTTGCTATGAAATTACAATCCCTACCAAATTATGAACGTCCGACACCCACTTGTGTAGCAGTATATATTCCGAATCAATTTCACGAATTTCATATTTTGTTTATAGGATAGCTTATTAACTGTGCAATATTATGTGTAATTAAACAATACAGATTTTGCAAATTTCTCCTCCGACATTTGCTTTATGTAGATATGCTCGAACATTTTGACATGTACCTGATTAAGAGATGTACCGAAAAAATGTATAAATTAAACGTAGAACAGATAAATGCAGATCACAGAAGGGAAACATTCGTCAAATTTTAAAATGAACTGCCGAGTTACTAGGTTCAAGTAAAATATTACTTTAATACCCTTTTGTTACTTCTGAGAAATATGCATAGCCTTCACAACATAACAGGTAAATCGAATGCGCCGTACAATACTCGATTGTTCTCCTGATGTGAGTGTAAAAAAATTCTTAGAAAAACGTAGAAATATATCTAAATAAAAAGACAGAATGTCAAGCTATTAATTATCTTAAGCACATAACAATAAAATAGAATATTGTGATTGACTAGGTCAGCCCAAAATACTTATTACTTATTTCAACAAAATAGGCGAATTGATAGATCCCTTATCGCATGATATGTGTTGTTTCCCATGATAAGTTGTTACGTTCGTATGATTCGTCAGTTATCCGGTTACCTCTAATAGGCATTCAGTTGTGAAATATTATTTAAATTTCTCAGTGTATTGAATTACTGGTAAACATACTTTGTCTGTTTATTTCTTTTATATCGCACGGAAATCGTGATGTTGCAAGGAGT
The DNA here is from genome assembly GCA_002080025.1 of Modiolus philippinarum. Classification (NCBI taxonomy): domain Eukaryota; kingdom Metazoa; phylum Mollusca; class Bivalvia; order Mytilida; family Modiolidae; genus Modiolus; species Modiolus philippinarum. Next base: position 71,678 of record MJUU01015226.1, on the reverse strand, counting down.
AGGACATATTATATTACATCAAATAACATACGTTTGGATACTATATTTCATAACAAAATTACAACTTTGAACACATTCGTAAACAAAAAGACACTGTGGGCAATGCTTATTCGAAAAAGTGTGTTTACTGAATGTTAAAACGCTATTTTTTGGAAATTGTTACTGGAATAGTTCCAACAACTGAGTATCTGTACTCAGTTAAGACTGTGATATCGGCAACAGTGTAGTTTTCGAGAGTTATTGTCAATCCATTGCTAACATAATTCAAGGATAGCATGGTTTTCAGCTTGACAAAAAAACGTATACGTTGAATTAATTTCATTTTTCTTCTGAAATGTTCCTGGTAAAGTTTTCAATGGATCTATTCTTAATCATTGATTAATGTTCATTTTATTTCAATTGTTTTTCCTTTCAAAAACTGCAGGAGAAACAGAACAAAAATTGTTTCCAAAATAATCAGAGTTAAGCTAGTTGTAAAGTCTTTCTAAACTTACTGAAAGTGGTATATTTGTATCAACAAAATATTCTTATATGATCATATTTTTTACAGAATGATAACCGTGTTTAAATCGTGGCCCTTGGTGAAACAAATTTTAATATACAACTGTATAGGTTGGTTTTCTGATCTCGGTTGAAAGGTAAACCTGAGGCATCAAGAAATTTTTATTGGTGTCAATAGAAATATTCTTAAGCATATCCACCAGCTGTGTAAACAATTCCGATTGGTAAAGCCACAGTGATATAATTTATAATATTGAAATTCAAATTTACTCTTGTGTGATTCAGAAACTCTTAAACTTAAAGTGAGAGAAAATCTAACCGTCAGTCATAAACGCCAAGAAATAAAGACACCACATGAGTACGTGACAATATGGACCGAATAAAAAACAATGGTTGAGATTTGATGCACCGGTAAAGTAAGCATCTCCTGCATCTAATAAGACAAACGTGGCGTTGAAAATGTTTAATCGGGTACTGGAAAACAAACTGTAGCTGAAAGAAAGAAATATGTTGTCATCTAGAAACAGATATTTACTTTCTGGCATGTGGCTATGTTTTTCGGCCATTGTAGGTGTTTCCTGTTATCTTTTTTATTCCATTCAATAGCTGTCTTGTGGATCGCTATGTTGACGGTAAGACATCTGTAGTGATGACTTCAAATAATGGGTAGCACGCCCCAGCTTAAGGCCGTTCGCCATTTTGAATTTGTTATTTATGGTATTATTTGCTTTTTAGCTCACCTTGCTATACCAGGGTGAACTTTTGCCATCACTTGGCGTCCGTCGTCCGTCGTCCGTCCGTCCGTCGTCCATCGTAAACATTTCATTCAAAGAAATTCTCCTCTGGTACCACTAGGCCAATTGGAACAAATTTTGGTCACAAAGGTCCTTAATAATTGTATCCGACATGTGCTTACCTCATCCAAGATTGCCACCTGCGGGGAACATAGCTTTAACATTGTACCCTATGGGAAAACACATTCAAAGATCTTTTTCTCAAAAACTACTAGTCTAATTAGAACGAAACTTAGTCATAATGGTCCTTAGATGGTCCCTTCCAAAATAGCTAAATGGCAAGTCCGTACTTCATTCAAGAACGCCGCCAGCGGGGAACATAGTTTTAACATTGGACCCTATGGAAAACATATTCAAGGATCATCTTCTCAGAAACTACTAGTCCAATTAGAACAAAACTTAGTCACAATGGTCCTTGGATGGTTCCTTTCAAAAAAGGTATTTGGCAGGTCCGATCCTCATCTAAGATGGCCGCCAGCGGGGAATATAGTTTTAACTTTGGCTCCTCTAGGAAAACACATTCAAAGATCTCTTTCTCATAAACTACTAGTCCAATTAGAACCAAACTTAGTCACAATTGTCTTTGGATGATTCCTTTTCAAAAAGGTATCTGGCAGGTCCGAACTTCATCCAAGATGGCCACCGGTGGGAGCATAATTTTAACATTGGACCCTATGGGAATACACATTCAAATATCTTCTCAGAAAATACTGGTCCAATTAGAACCAAACTTAGTAACAGTGGTCCATAGGTAGTCCCTTCCACCGTATTTCATCCAAGATGACCGCCAGTGGGGTACATTGATTTAACATTATACCCTATGGGAAAACACATTCAAAGATCATCTTGTCAACTGCTAGTCCAATTAGAACTAAACTTATTCACATGGTCCTTAGATGGTCCCTTCTGAACGAGGTATCCGACAGGTCATTACCTTATCCAAGATGGCCGCCAGGGGGAAGATAGTTTTAACATTAGACCCTATGGGAATACACATTTGAATATTTTCTTCTCAATAAATACCAGTCCAATTAGAACCAAACTTAGTAAAAATGGTCCTCAGATGATCAATTTCAAAAATGGTATTCGACATGTCCATACCTCATCAAACATAGCCGCTGGCGGGGAATATAGTTTAAATTGAACACTATAGAAAATAAATTCAAAGATCTGCCAAGAAACTACTAGTCAAGTGCAATTATACAGCCAACCTTTGTAACAATTGTGGTAAGATGGTCCTGTCCAAAAATGGTCCTTATGTCCTTACAAAAAAAAGGGAGATAATTAAACTAAGGGAGGTTATAAACTTAATTTTCGTTTCAAACATGTTATAATTACAGTAATTTATGAGGGCAATCTTTACAACTTTTCTTTTTAAGGGGTCTCTGAATGCTTTGATTTCAGCAATATCTCTAACTTTGAATATAAGGGGAACCCGATCAATTTTTTTTAATTCGAAAGCCTCGAAGAGGCTAGAGCATTGATAAAATCATCCAATAGTTGTCACGTGACTAAAATGAGCGTCAAATTACAAAAACAGGATTACAGCAAACACCTACAATGGCCAGGAACTACTATCACATGCCACAATTTACAAGCAAACTGCACCAGAAATACAATAATGAAAACAAGAGACAAACATAAATAACGTTAGGAACTCAGGGTAGCCGGACTTGGTACCAGCACTAGCAAAAGCCAGTGGTAGGGTTACTTAATTCCCCGATTACATGAATTAGACATTTTTATGCAGCAGTCTCTCGGAAAATCATTTTACTCTCGGGGGGGGGGGGGGGCAAATCTATTTATTTTAGATCAAGAGATATTTTTTAAAACACTTTATCAAAAGGACAGGAATATGTATATTGTTTTTACCATAATATTGACAGAACATTTATCAAATTTCAGGGAGGTGCACATATCATGTAAGCCCAACTTTCCGAATAAAATGGTCGTCTTCCTAGCACATAAGTAGACATATTAAATCTAACCACCGAAACAAAATTATCCCTTTCGATTATTTTGACGCCCTTTCGGAATTACCTTTTGTTATTTCATTCATTTCATAAATTCCACTTTCTCTTCGTGTTGATTGAGGCAGCTCTCTGATTTCCAGAAAAAAACATATAAATTAATTATATGCAGCAGTTCTTTGGATGACTACGAATTTTTCAGGTGTGTATATCTTTTTGGGCTTTCGAATTTCAGCTCCATCGGAGCTTTGATTTTTGAATTGTGGTCTTATATGGGTTGTTATAGATAGAGGAACTCTTAATTGCCATGGAAACCAGAAAAGAAATTTTAGAAAAAAAAGTACACCGCCACATATTTTATTTACAGTTTCAGCAATTGTATAAACCAGATTATTAGGGCAACCTCTGCCCAATTTTTTTCTAAAAGGGCTCAAAAGGTATTTAAATTCAGCGATACGTATAATATAGATTATGAGGGGAACCCCTTCCAATTTTTTTTTTTTAATTTTTGTTTGAATGGGGGTCTGATATTGGTTATAATGGATGATGGGACTTTCAGTTGCCATTGACTAGAAACAAGAACGCTATAAGTTTTTGAAAAATTCATTCTGCTCATTTTTAAATTCCAATCCAAGGCTATTTCTAGCAGTGAACATACCTTAAAATCTGGACCATATTGGAAATACCATTTATCTCTCTATCTCAGTCATAACCCAGGTCAGCGATACAGGCTCTTCGTGTTAAATATGCAAAAATATTCATTTATAATATATCAATAAGTGTAATATCAGTGACATAAAAAGCAAAGGACCTTTATAGACTTGATTTTACATGTATTATCTAGTAAGATGAGGTATTGTAATTATAAAATATTATTATTTGGAAGAGGATATTTGAAAAAGGGAGATAATTCGATAAAAAATATTTTATATAGATATCAGTTTTAAAATTTATATTTTACAAATTATGAGGAAAACAAAGTCGTTGACCCCCATTTTTTTTCTTTATATTGTTGAAAGTACAATGTATGTTCAAAAGGCTACCATAGGAGTATAGCAGAGAGAAATCTATGGAATAGTTTAAAAGAAAAAAACAGAATACTTGTTTTCCCTATATATTCATATGAAATATTTGATTATGCCGACTCGTATATGATTGAGGCTGTGATTGTTTTTGTTGATTTTGTCAAAGCTTTTAACAGTCTGGAATGGAATTTCATGTTTCAAACCTTGCGTTAATTTGGGTTTGGGGAATCATTCACGTGTTGGTAAAAACTTTATATACCAATATCCAACTTTCTATAACGAATAATGGATGGATATCCGAGCCTTTTAAAATTTTCGTGGTATTTGACAAGGATGCCCTTTGTCCGCTTATTTATTTGTTATTTCCGTAGAAATTATGGCTTTGCGTATACGCAGTTATAAAAACATTAAGGGTATTCACATAAAGTTGGATAATAAATCACATTCAATTAAAATATCACAGTTAGCAGATGACACCACGTTGTTTCTAAGTAGTAAAGAAGACATAACATAGCGATGAATGAAATCGAGATTTTTGGCTCATTTTCAGGTTTTATTTTAAATACAAATAAAACAGAAGGAGTCTAGGTGGGTAAAATAAAACATAGTGAAGATGATATTGGAAACATCAAATGGACAGAAAAACCGATAAAAGCCATTGGTGTATATTTTCGTCATGACATAGACGAATGTATAAAACTTAATTTAGAAAATAACTTAATTTAGAAAATAACTTAAATTAGAAAATAAAATAATTTAGAAAATAAAATCATAAAAATGAAACAACTTTTAAAGTCATGGCAAAAAAGAAATTTAACTATTTTGGGTAGAATTTTAATTATAAAATCATTAGTATTACCGCAATGTACTTATATTGGTACTACTTGTGTCATTCCAGATAGGTATGTAAAAGAAATATAATCATGTTGTTTTGAGTTTATATGGAAAAACAAAAAATGATAAATTAAAACGTTCATTTCTGATAGGTAAATTTGAACAAGGGGGACTTAATATAATAGATTTTAAAAGCTACTTTATATCTCAAAAAGTGGCATGGGTAGGGAAAATGTTAGACAAATGCAAATTGGAAACTTATACCTAAAAAATTCTTAGAAATCTATGGAAAGGACTTTTTAAATTTTAAAAAATATAAAAAACAGAAAAAAAATTATATAATCTTGAAACTATCCCAATATTTTTTTCAAAAGGTATTGAAATCATGGATACGAGGTGGTGGCGGATACATTTCGTTCCCAAAACACATTTTTTGATATTAGAAAACAAATATTATGAAAAATTATTTCATTAAATTTAGTAACAAATGGTTGTTCTTTACTTTGTTGATTAAAAGTGGTATTATATTTCTGAATGATTTTTTGGATAACAATGGTGACATAAATGAACAACTTATTCTCGAAGTGTTACAAGATAAAACAAACTGGATATCAGAAGTAACCAAAGTAAAAAAGTCTATTCCGAAAGAATGGTTAAATATTTTGAAAAAGGAAAACTCTAAGAAAAATATTGCTCAGGTAATTTCTCTAAAATCTAAATTTCTGTGTGGGGGGAAATTTAGTGATATTTCTACTTTGTCAAATAAAAGTGTTTATAATTTTTTTGTAAAGAATAAATTTCAGGTATGTACTGGTCACAATACAAGGGCACATTTTTTAATTAACATTATTTTTTGGGACAGACAGCCTCTTTCAGAATTTTTTTTTTTTCATCATTTTAGCAGCCGAAATATTTTTTTAACAGAAAATTGGCTCAAAATATTATTTTGGGGAAAAAACCATTGCCCCCCCCCCAACACACACACACACACCTTGCAATGGATATCGGTAAAATCGTCCTAAATGAGAAATTGAAATAGTATGAAAACATAGATTCCTTATCTATGTAAAGCTACAAGTTATGTTGTGGACAGATTCAAGAGTGATTCAATTTTCGAAAGTTACTTTTTTGAACTGAATTGTCCTTTGTTGCAGACTGCAATGAAATTATTTTCATTTCAGAAAAAACATAAAGAAAAAAAAGATGAGCAAAAATTATTCTTTTTCATGTTCAGTCTTTGATTTCATTCATGGCGAAACACGCTTCAAATACACAGTATGTCCCTTTGTGACACCCGAACGGCCGGACGATTGACATCAATTTAGACTTTGCTGCAGTTGTTAATAGCATTGCACGTGTAAAGATGATTTTTCTGTGTATTAACGAATATTACATATTCATTGTATTTTGTTGAACTTGAGTTGCATCTTTGATTCCCTGTAGACTTCATGAATTTACATAAAAATATATACAATGTAAATAACTGAAACAATTCATAATAAAAGAATGATTCAATAATAGTTTAAATGTGTGAAATATATTATTTAATTATCTGTCATTATGGAAAAAAAATTGAGTTAATTCAACAATGAAAGATTGAATTCACCTTAGTTTCTAAGAAAATAACACTGCGAGAAGAAACGGCGGACAGGAATAAATTGAGACCCGGAGAAAGGAGAGAAGGGATGTGAGAACGTTAAAAGTAGCTTGAGAAAAGAGACAAGAGAGGGGAAGATAATGAAAGGAAGACCAGAAGAAAGGGACCTGGAGAAGAGAGAGAGGGATGGGACAAAGGAACAGAGGGCAGGAGAATGAGATTTAAAATTATTGCAGTTGGAGTTAACATATGTGTTATGGTCTCATGTTCATTTACTCCATATCCTTTCGTAAAATATATGACACCCCCTGTCCACCCCTCCGACATGCCATTGAAAACCCTACTCATCAAGGTCAATTGTTCAGTTTAGCAGATAGGCACCTTTTATAAGTATTGTCAAAATATAACGCAGTTTGTGAGATGTCGGATTTATTAGAGCTTTATTCATAGTGTTTGATCCAAATAATGTAAATACAAAAATAGCACTTGCATAAGTTAATCAAAGTTTAGGATATATTTCGACTATCTCAAAAAGTAGGTTCTTTTAACACGAATACACTGTGAGCACCTGTAAACCTGTTTTAATGAAACATCGCATGTCGTCATGGCAATCGGGCTTGGTTATCTCAATATGTGAAACTTAATATACATATGCCTTTCGTATAAGTTTAAGCAGAGACATGTCCCTGGTTTAAGGCAGCAGCAATTGAACTTCTCCCGGTCGGTGAAATATTATTGATAGGACTATAATTTATTCGTGAAAAACTCTTTACCATCTGTTTACATCTCAGTTCTATTAATTTTGGGCATTACATGTATTTAGAGCTGCATTAGTTATTTTTCAGCGCTAAAACGATTTTCCTCTAAAAATTAGAACGAATCTTTTTGTTTTACCAGTAGCAATATCGGTTTATCACTAGCAAATGTATTATGATCTTGTTTGGCCATTTTGATCTTATCATGATCTTAGCATAATTTTGTTAATACAAAGTAAGATATTCAGTCATATTTCAAAATAATTGCTTTCAAGGACGATCAAAACATGTTCATTTGAAGATTCATTGAAGTTCTTATGGTGGCTTTGAGTTGTTATTACTCCTCTTTGGGTCGTTGTCTCTTTCACACATTCCTTGTTTCCCTTCATTTACCTATGTTCATTTTATCAAGATCAAACAAGATAAATGCTTTCAAGGGCAAACAAGATGTGTTAAGTTTGTAACGATCAAACAAGATCAAATCGATAGCTTGTTTTATCTTAACTTAACTTGTCTTGATCGATCCTGAACGCAATTAACAAGTGGATCTTATTTTATCTGAAACTTTCTCAACACGTCTTGATCGTCCTTTAAATCAGTTATCTTGAAAAACAACTTAAAATCTTACACTGTCTTAACAAAATTGTGTTTAGCTTGTCAAGATCGTGATAAGATCAAAATGGCAAAACAAGATCCTAAAATATCTGCTATTGTATAGTGCGAATTTTCTTTGAATGTTATAGGTTTCTTTTTGCAACTAGATTTTAACCATACCAAGCTCTCAGCCGGATTAACTTGACTTCAATCGGACGGGGGTGTCATAAGGTTTAAACCCCAAATTCGAAATTATTCAGGTCATGCGAAATTTTAGACCAGAATTTATCATAAGAGACGAAAATGATGAACCAGACTTATCCATATTGATATATAAAAGCATACTGATTTCAATATAAACGAGTTTATTTCTATGTTTTGCCTGAATTTCTATGGTCAATTATTTTAGAACAAAATTTGGTACCTGAAATTGTCAGTCAACAGGGAATTAGAAACGACATCTCTAGAAATTGCTAAAACGAACGTGTATACCCGAAATATCATCCCAAAATTTTGCATGAAATTTCCGTGCGTACATCATTTATGTAGCAGGGATTCTGCTATGATCATGCCACGTTTGACTGATGATGCACAAAACATTTCATTGCACACTGGTGACGATGCCGAAACCACACATGATGTTAACGGTGACTGGTACTATTTTTGTAGTATTATAGAGTAAACGATATGCTCTTTGTATTTTTTTTTATATTAACAGAGCATTTATACGGAAAACTGAACATCTCTACTTTAGACTTCAAAATGCAAGTTTTGTCATATGCATAGTTATTAACAACACAGCACACGAGTTTGTAAATATGGTCATTTACTGAAAGTACTACACGTGTGTAAAGGTGAAAACTGTTTATTAATGCAATCAACATTACAGCTGTGTCAAATTAACAATATCATAAAACAAGTATATTTGATTACCTGTACTAAATAGGAGACATCGATTTACATGTGTTTAAATGGTTCCTTGGCTAAATAAAGTCAAATTTGTGTGTTTGTTTATTTCAACAAACTTACAAAGGGTGCTAGCCTAGTGAATGCAAAATATGCTCAGAATGTTTGTGCACTGAGCTGAAGATTTGAATAAAATCAAGGCAACTAAATTTCATACTCAGTTCCAATCAAAGCATCCCTTAAAAATCAGATAGCATGACCTTTTTTTAGATATTTTTAAAAATGGCTTTAGTGTCCACCAAGTCATGATTTGCATGGAGCTGTACTGGCCACAGTCTTGATGAGATATATCATAGCCAAGGACATACGAGCAATATGTATAGCCAACAATGTTAATTTTTGTCTAACAAATTTCTCTGGAGTACTCTCATATTTTCCCTGTCATGCATCTCAGTAAACTACATAAGATATCAAAAGGACAGCTATTTATTTAACATCAAGATACTGAAGGAGAGCATTTTTACATACATATCTATTGTTTATTTAAGTTGTCGAAATGCGCATATGCAAATCCTAGATTCACAGTAACCTCGGTATTTTGTTATTTTTTACCACTGGGCCGATGCCACTGCTGGTGGACTGTTAATCCCCGAGGGTATTCACCAACCCAGTAGCCAGTACTTCGATGCTTATATTTGAAAATTTCCAATATCTAAATTTAAGAAAATTTTGTTCAAACCTAAGGAGTATCTCCCCACTTGCATAGCTCTGTCCTTAGCTGATTTTGGCTTTCCTATTTAGATCCTGTTGGTAATTTTCTTTGAATGTTCTCTATCAGCGTTTACACATATTTTGGTTCATGGATTTCCAAGTGTTTTGATTTAATCTGCACTGATGAGACATAAGTTGTCGAAATGCGCATACGCAGAACCTAAATTCACAGTAACCTCGGTATTTTGTTATTTGTTACCACTGGGCCGATATCACTGCTGGTGGACTGTCAATCCTCGAGGGTATTCACCAACCCAGTAGCCAGTACTTCGGTGCTGGCCCGAAAACCGATTATATTTGAAAATTTGCAATATCTAAATTTAAGAAAATTTTGTTCAAACCTAAGGAGTATCTCCCTCGTGCATAGCTCTGTCCTTAGCTGATTTTGGCTTTCCTATTTAGATCCTGTTGGTAATTTGTTCTCTATCAGCGTTTACACATATTTTGGTTCATGGATTTCCAAGTGTTTTGATTCAATCTGCACTGATGAGAAATAAGTTGTCGAAATGCGCATATGCAGAACCTAAATTCACAGTAACCTCGGTATTTTGTTATTTCTGACAAAAAATTTAAGATAGGCATGATACCCACTAAATGAACATATAAAATCTTTTCAAATACATCGGCAAACGAATACCGAAGCAACAAAGAGAAAAGGGGGGATTCTAAAATCATAAATCCAAAATAACGGCAATTCACAGCAACACGAATTGAGACACTATGACAAAGACAAAAGTGATAAATTAATCGCTACCTATAACCTGGAGTACACACTCCGAAAAGTACCCTAGTAAAATTTACGAAAACTGTTGTCTGCTCTGTGAAGACAATATTTTTCCATTGGTTTGTTATTTTTTCCGCATTTAATGGATGTTGCGAATACATTAATACATTTTATTTATAGTTTATTAGTTGTATAAATGATGCTTCTTTACAAAGGCTCAATATTTTTGAATTTGGTGCACAACAGATGATTTAATGCTATCTTAATGGTGCATAAGTGGTTCTCAGTGTTGTTGTTTGACATTGTTTTAGGGAAATGAGTATATGATATCCACTTCTATATAAATAATAAAATACCGAAGATACTGTCAATTTATTTTCTGCATATGCGCATTTCGACAACTTATGTCTCATCAGTGCAGATCAAAACCAAAACAACTAAAATATTTTGCATTATTATTTCAACGGAAAACGAGGTCTATATTCGAGATAATTTCCTACACCATTCGACACGAAATTGACTACATTTACAAAGAAAGAAGTATGGCTATTTACCCGGGAATTTATTTCATTCAGCATACTAATTTTCCAAATGCATAAAATCTTCTCGAAAACTGTGGAAACAGGTCATCTGATAACAAAATCAAATCGAATGCATTTTCATACATTTAAATAAAAGATTCAGCCGATGAACATATATACAATTTTGACAGTTTTTTGTTAAAATTCTTTGTATAGGACATCCAGAACCAAAACAAACTAACTGCTGTTTGGAAGGCCAAATGTTTATTCATTCGTAACAAAAAAAATATTTTCGTTCTTGTAGTATTTTGTGTAGTACTATCCTCTCAAACACTGTAAAATAGCTAAAATGGACACAAAAAGCTATTTACGGCAATATTCGACTGCTAATAATCTAGAAAAAATACAAGTGTAGCATATATTAATTTTATTTTCAAGAAGTACATTTACTAGAGACCACCTCACTCGCTTTTCGGCAACATCTGAGCATATTCTGAAAAAGACCCAACATAGGAACGAATTCACGCTTTAATGATCATACTTCTTTGTAAATAAAGAAATTAGCGTGACAATTTATAATTCACATCGCGAATTGGTTTTTGATGTATTTTTGTTGTGTACACGTAAAGGGATATGGAGTAAATGTACACCAGACAACAATCTTATACATTCACGATAGAACCCGCAAAACAAGACGCTCTTGTCGACGTCTAAATGAAAGAAAATATTCATATCCCTTTGCAGATTATCAACACTCTGTCAGATCTGTGTCCATGTACGATATTGAATGGAGATAATTATTTCCTTTTAGAAAATAATTTTTAATACAGTAAAAAACTTTTATAAGTCGCTTTTCGAGCTAACTTAACTATGCTTTGGGAAAATGACCGTGAAGTTTTTGACCTGTAATCAGCAAAATTAAGAAATAATTCGTGAAATACTAAACTTGATTGCTAAGGTTTTGACGATTTGATATTAATATTCAAGGGGGGATCTTTGTAAATGAATTATTAAATCTTGGAGCCAATTTAAATAGATATTCCAAACCTACTTCTAAAAAAAAGTGGAATTTAATTATAATTTGAAGAACTAAATAATAATTTTTTTATGCAAATGCAAATGAATTATTTTGATGTGACATTTGATGTGAATAAATAATTTTAAAAATTCTCATGAAAACGAATATTTTTTGTAGGCGAAATTGCCAAAACCACACACCCTAAAATTCAAATGGTCGTCCCCAAAAAGCAATTAAATATCGGATATACATATATTTATGGTGCTGACAAGTTAAATGAAATAAACGCGAAACATTTCCCTTTGAATGAGCAAATAACATACGAATGCAGATATTTCTGAGACCATCACGGGAAATTTTAAATGTCATGAAGTTTCGTATGTAACCGCTATGTTATTGTTCTATCTATCTGCAATTTGCGGCTGGAAATTAAAAAAAAAGCAAACAAACATTTTGCAAAATAAATGTTGGCAACTGACTCAATATAAAGATAAAAATAGTTTATTTTTTAAATACATTAACATTAAAAAGTAAATATCCATGAACACTATTAGAATTTATCTATCAAAATAGATTGATTTTGAAAATTTTAGATAATTATAGATAAAAGGAATTAACTTGTACATATACGGTAAAATCACTGTTATTGACTGAGTTGCACTGTCACAATCCGCCACATTGCAAGACAGTTATTTCAAATACTGTGGCTAACTGTCATGCACTGTTATAATCAAGAACAGTGCATGACAGTAACACCAAATACTGTCAATAACTGATATGTATTGTAACAACCCGGGACAGTGCATGACAGTAGTCGTAAAGACTGTCATTTATTGTGCGTTACTGTTACACTACTGGACAGTTAATCACAGTACTTGGATATTACTGTTAATGACTGTCCCCGATTGGCACAGTTCTTGACAGTACTTAATAGATATTTCACAGTACTACCACAGCAGAGATCAGTGAATGACAGTGAAAAAATCACTGTTCCTGGTATGGACAGTACTTTTTTTTGTTCATAGTGGTATAGGGGCAAAACTCTGGTGTTAATTACTTTTGGAGGTTTGGGTACCGATAAACCGGTTTAATAGAAAAAAAGGGAAACGGGGAATGTGTCAAAGAGACAACGACCCAAAGGGGAATAATAACAACTCAAAGCCACTCAAAGCCACCATAAGATCTTCATTGAACGGTGAGGAAACCCCACACCCAACGGCAGGTCGGAGTCGGCCCCTAAATAAAGAGTAATCAAGTTCAGCGAAATAAACATCATCCTAGACTCCTATAGACATGAATTAAACTAACTAGAAAACAGACAAGACACACAAAGGCCTGGCTTAGGACAGGCGCAGACCTGCTGCGGCGGGATTAAACTAGTTTTATTGGGTCCAAACCCAAAAGTGAAACTGAAAGAACTAAAAATACGGACATAAACAAGAAATCACAAAAGACTACTATCAGTTAACTGACATGCCAGCTCCGGACCCATTACCAACTGACAATTAAAGTTATATACCCTCAGTATACAGCTCCCACCAAGATCCCTTCCCATTATGAGTTTAGCATAATGATTGCGTGCATATACTAGAGTACGTAACATGTGTCCATGCAATACTAATTTTATAAATTTAGAATGTGTTTTCTTTGAAGAAACATAACTCTATTATTGTTCAAAATATAAGATAAAATTTTGAGGTCACCGTGCATTTAAGACCAAAAACTGAAATTGAAAATTTAGGGATTTTATATAGAAATAATACGGAAAATCATTATAGGAGGAGATAACAGAAAAAATCTTTTATAGATTTTGTTCATACTTTGCATGTGTTTTGAAATCATAATATAGTTTACATATAAGACATAAAAATTTGGGGTCACTGTTCAAATAAGATTGGAAAATTGTAAAATGATAATTTCTCTAGTGAAATCTAAAATTTTTAGTCAAATTATCTCCCTTGCAAAATTTCTGTGTTCTGAAAATACAGCAACATATTTAACGCACATGTGTTTTAGTTAACTTTTATAATTAAAATGTTGTAAAATTGATAACGAATACAATTTTTAATACTATGTAAACTTTTTTTACATTTGAAATAAATATTTTGTCAAAATGCTCAATTAATGAGACCTAAATGAATAAGTATTAGACAAAAATTGCGGAATAATACCACTGAGACACCTTATTAAGATGCAAAAACTCAAATCAATGTTAATATCAAAGAAGGCCAAACGTAATGGCTTCACGATAATACCGTAATTATAACCCATATGAATTGGACGATTTAAAGGTTTTTATAAGTTTGTTAGGGGAGTTTAAGTATTTTTAGAATGTGTCAGGTCCGGCTATCCCGAGTTCCTATCGTTATTCATGTTTGTCTCTTGTTTTCATTATTGTTTTTTATGCAGTTCGCTTGCAAATTGTGGCATGTGATTGTAGTTCCCAGCCATTGTAGGTGTTTTCTGTTGTCCTGTTTTTGTAATTTGAAAAATTCTCTTGAAGTTTAAGATCAACAAAATAAATTCAATGACCAGTCTCATCCATCGACAGTTATGATTTGCCAAACTGTATACAACCCTTTCAATTAATTTGGGTAAATCGAAGATGGGACAACTAATTAAATAGTCTTTTAAATTTTCTGGTCTGTGGTACATCTATACTAACAAAAAGCAAGGATTTTTCTCTAATATTACGTGCAATAATCATGATGGTTTCTGGGCATGTGATTATATAATTAATGCACTCAATTGTTTGCATGACAACATTTTTATTCATTTTGTCAACACTATTATCACATGTCATAATTTTTCCTATTGGTAAAAATTGTGCACCTCTCATTGCAGATCTTTATCTGTTCTATTATGAACAAATGTAACAGTGGATTCATTCAGGCAGTGTATTCCTTCCTTTTGGATAAAATGCACTAGGGTAGAATATCCACAACATCTAATTGACCAATCACAATGGAGTACTGACAGCGACGGAATAAACATCAAGGTAGAAATACAATAGGTTGTTTATATAGCCGGAAATTCTGCACGCCGGAAAGAAAGTACGCTTACACATGACTTCCTTAAAAAAAACTTCAAAATGGAACCATTCAAAACAGTAATAAACTTATTTCTATCTTCAATGATAACAGCAGGTATATTGACGATATCCATTACATTATATAGACACAGTTAACCCACAAGAACTGAAATTAAATACAGCAAGTGTTCCCAAATACTCCCTTTTTCTGGATCTAACTATCTTTATTGACTCTGGAAAAATAAAGACTAAAATATTTGACCGAATTGAAGGTTTTGAATTCACTATTATTAATTTCCCTTTTGTAGACGGCGACTTTCTTCCAGCTCAATCCTGCGGGGTGTATTTTTTCAACTAGTACAATTTGCATGGGTTTAATTTACTATTGACGATTTAAATGAATGTAACCTTACAATCACAATCAAACTTCAACAACAGGGTTACAGATTTCATAAGTTGTTGAATACACTTAAATTTTTTTTATGAATATTTAATATCTTAAATATCATTAATCGCGAACAGCTTGTTACTAAGGGCATTTCCTAATGTTCTTTTTACGGACATTCTGATAAAAATGCAAGAAACTGATCAAAATCCAGAAAAAGTGAGACTTTATTTTCTTTTTTTTACGTAATAGGTTGATTTTGACATATGATTGTAATGTTAGGCCATTGTAAGTGTTTCCTGTTATCTTTCCTTCATTAATATCTACAAGATACTCTGCTTGCATCTGTTACATAAGCTTATAGAGCCAGTAACCTGAAATTGTACTGCTGTTATCTACTAAAATATATGATGATTCTTGACAAAACCCTTTGGAAAGTTTAGAGTTTGATTTTTTCATATTTTTTGTTTTTTTTTTTTTTTTTTTGCTTGCAGACTAGGCTCCTTGAGCTAGTCGGCATTTTAGTAGCGAACACCCTATGACCCATCTTTCAAAATAACGTATTGTCATTTTTCTCTCCTTTGAAGATTTAGGTCATTGGGTCAGTAGCCTACTTGTATTGTCTTATATTCGTATGTCTATTATACCATTGGGAAACGGGACAGATAAAGTGGAGGTTTGGATATCTATAAACCGGTTTCATTGGCTTTTGCTACTGCCGGTACTCAGTCCGGCTGTCCGGAGAACCTATCGCTGCTTACGTCGCTTTATTGTCCTCTGGCAGATTGTGGCCTGTTATTGTAACTTTAAGCCATTGCACATGTTACCTGTTATCTTTTTTTAAGAAGTTTTTTTTTTTTTTTTTTTTTTTTTTTTTTT
>MJUU01015226.1:41441-55200 GCA_002080025.1 Modiolus philippinarum | reverse complement strand
TCGAGCAATGTGACATTTTTGTCTTATAATTCCTATGTATGCAAGACCGATAACAAATACATGTATAAAATTTACTAGCAAAGCGCCGTTACAATCACTGTCATCCATTGCGTTACAAAAGCATTCTTCGTGGATGGATACAACATACAGACAAATACAGAAAGCTAATCAAGTCGGCTGTAAGAAAACTTGGCATTGTAGAAATGTGACATGTAGCTACAAAAAACTAATAGACAGAATAACATTTAGAAATTACAAAAAATAATAACAATTTTGTGGTGAAATTTGAAAATATGATAGGATATCAATATAAGATATTCCCTCAAGATCAATTAAACCATAACTGAAATATATTTGCAGCATACATCTATCGTACATAAGATCGTTTTTCGGACTCCACAATACAGGGGAAACATACTCAATTTTTTAAATTAATCATGAAAGGATTTGGCATTATTGTTGTTCTTCATCTTGAAATTTAGGAATATCTTCTGTTGTACAGAATTGTCAATTCCTATTTTGATAACAATATAATTCTACTGACAATAATTAACAGCCATATCCCAACCCTGAAATGATCTGTAGATGAAATACCGTGACATTCATTTTTGTAATGATTGTCTCATTTTGTCATGAATAATAGGCGTCAGTGGTATTTTTCGTCACTGATTGAAAAGAGGCACTAATGAGTTACATATGATTACTATTGATAAGTGTATTTTATTATTTTCCAGATTATATATGGACTACGTAGACGTCACCATGTTTAAATGTCAGATGCCCAGAATTATCAATACATAAGTCCAAATACATATTTAGCTCATGATGGTGTAAAGCGATCTCTTTAATTCCGAGTTCCTTTGGGTAAAATAAGTACATCGGCAAACGAATACCGAAGGAAAAAAAGAGAAACGGGAAATTCCAAAATCAGAAATCCAAAACAAAGCTGTTCATATCTGAAGACACCAACAACAACTGCATAAAACCATAGCACTCCGGTAATCCTTAGTTTGAGAACTGTGAGAACTGTGCAACTTCTTAAAAAAAATGGTAAAGTAGGTTATTTTCTTTCCTTCCAACTACCCCTTATATCAATCGAGCTTTATCCGGATAATGTCGAATCATTGAATAAAATAAACATAATAAGCGTGGAACATAGTTTAACCCTTACGTAAACACATTCAAAAAGATCTTCTAAGACCATATGGAACACACATTCAAAGATATCAGAGACTACTTTTGTTACAAAACAAAACGTACCAACAATAGTCGTTAGATAGCCTTCCCTAATAGGTTATATCGCAGGTTCGTACGTCATCCAAGATAGCCGCCAATATGGAATACGTTTAAACACTAGACCTTATGTAGATCTTTTCTGAACTGTTAGTCGAATTATAACGAAGTTTCTTTACTATGTTTGTGAGATTGTCCCCTCTAAAAGGTCCCCGACAGGTCATTCCTTGGATTCGTTTAAGTTAGAATATTTCAGAAATAAAGCATAGTTATTTCGCATTCAATGAAAAACTCAAATTTACTCCGACATTAATACCGATAAATTACTAAAACAAGTCAAAAATACTTGCATTCTATGATTCAAATAAATATTTCAGGTCTGGACTTTACCGTAAATAGCTTTTTATTAGAATATAAGAGAGTAATACTATTTTCTATAGCTTTAAAGATACCATACCGAAAGCATTGTTTTAGGGTACCCTTAAATAAGGCGAAAATAACTAAATACCGAAGTTACTGTGAATTTATTTTCTGCAAATGCGCATTTAGACAACTTATGTCTCTTCAATGCAGATAAAATCTAAACGTTTCAGGCAAAGCTCTGTCCTTAGCTGATTTTGGTTTTACATTTAGATCATTTTGGTTATTTGTTTTCCATCAGTTTTTAAACATCTTTGACTTGATGGTCTTCCAAACATTTAGATTATATCTGCACTGAAGAGACATAAGTTGTCGAAATGCGCATATGCAGAATTTAAATTCACAGTAACTTCGGTATTTAGTTATTTGTTACCACTGGGTCGATGCCGTTGCTGGTGGACTGATAGTCCCCGAGGGTATTTACCAGCCCAGTAGTCAGTACTTCGGTGCTGACCCGAAAGCAGATTCTATTTGAAACCTTACAATATCTACATTTTTGTAAATTTTGTTGAAAACTAAGGAGTATCTCCCTCAGGCAAAGCTCTGTCCTTAGCTGATTTTTGTTTTTGTTATACAGACATGTACAAAAAATATATAATGATAGCATAAATAAACAAAACAAAAACAATACTATTTACACAATACCGAGAGGCATAATCAGGTTTATCAGCCGTGAGGACACACACATTCGTCTATATATCTTATGAAATTACACAGTTTCGTTAATTTTGACTTAACTGTTACATTCATGAGGTCTCTAAATTTAAGAGTATTTGGAAAAGATAAATACTTTTTGTTGATAAATTGTTGTCTTTTGCATTTCAAGGACGTATTTACACGTCCTTTTCTGAGTTTACAAAACGTTATCATATCTTTGCAATTTAAAATGTCAAAATATTTTCAAATCAAATGTTTCTTTAAAAAGACGAGAATTCAAAGTTCTGGTACTGTTCTGTATTTCAGATAGCCATATTTGTACAAACTGATCTTGGAGAGATTGTTTAACTTATTTTTTAAGCCAAAGTTCCTTTAAAAAATTTGATTTATCCAAATAAATGATAAACCGATCTCATTTAAGATAGACTCTACAAATTGAAGCCAACCGGAGTTTGAGTTAGGGTCGTTCTTACAAACAATTACAATCATATAAGAAGTTGAATATTATACAGTGCGATAATAATCCGTACATTTTGTGACATGTTGGAATTTCGGTGAAATAATTTGGAGTATACTTTCCTCGCATTTCAACTAAAATCGGATTTCTACGACTAAACTGGTAATGAAATCCGTTACCAATTAGTCGATCTTCACGTAGAACACATAATCTCTCATCAGAAGGTATTTTATACCATCTTCCAGTTTCAATGGGAAGTTTCAGGTTAGAGGTACGTAATTTACATATATAAATTCTATTTATAGAAAAAAGCTTTAACTAGAAGTAATGTAAGAGATTTATGAAATGTTAGACATTTAATTACAGTGAGATTATGAAAAAGAAATAAATGGGGTAAATGTCAATTATATACATATGTTTGTCTGTTTATCTGCATTTACACTGTCGTTAGGTGAATAGGCAGAAGCGATGCAATGTCTAAATTTTGTTGACTGCGTTTCATGAACAGCTATCTCAACCAACCTGCTCTGAAAAAGAATAAAATATGTTTTTTATGGGAAAAAACTATACCGAAATATTCAAAGAATGATAATGTTGAAATTGTAATCTTCAGTTCTGTATCGATTTGGAAATATGTACAAAGATCAATCACACAACTCAAAATTTCATCTTAGTATTGTTTGAGGACATGCGAAAATATACATACCGAGGATTTTTCCGAACAGATTTTTAAAAAACATGTATGTCTCACTGACAGTTGAACGAATGCTGGTAACAAAGCGGGAAATGCTAACCCTTCCGGAGCACTTGTTTTCATTCTTGATTTATAGGAGATCACACTGTGGGTGCCTTTATTTTCAATGTCGTGCTTTTATTATTACGTCTTGTAGCTACTATGTGTCATTGTAATTCTGTGCTCTCGGTCTTTTTGTGCTTTTTTTGTCTGTTTGGTTTGATTTGTGTTTTTTTTTTGTTTTTGTTTTTTTTTGGATTGGTTTTGTTTTGCATTTTGGACCAAATGTACAAAATGAAGACCTCATGGGATACACATTTTTCCAATTACATTTCATCACCTATCTCTTCCCTTTGTGGTTGTTTTACTGAAAAAAATGACCTTCATGACATTTTAAAGTGAGCTCAGATTGAAGGTCTCTTCTTACTGATTAATTTGATATGTTACTTGAATATGCTATCAGTGACGGTTTAAAAGTTATATCAAAGTCAATAAACTTTCTAGGGAGTCATCGGAGAGTTTCGATCCAAATGAAACGGATGTAGCCCTTGATATGTTGAACATTCTTGCTGATATACTTTTTCAGCATTCTTTTACGTTATCTGAGTTTATCCCCTAACACGGTCAAAGGTGAAGGTCAAGGGTCACCGATGACCTTCAACCTGGTACTCAAATTGAAGGTCTTTGTTACTCATCACTTTAGACATATAGGTTGAGTATATTATCTGTATGCGTTTAAAAGTTATTCGCTAAAAATCTATTTATTCAAACGCGTCAAGGGCTATAACCCAAAAACGGTTCATCGCATAGGTTTCGATCAACTGAATCAAATGTACACCATCATCAGCATCATACCTGGACCTATTCCGGTATATGCATGAAATCATTATCCTAAACTCCTCACAGGAAGGGATCTTGGTGGAAGCTGTATACTGGGGGTACATAACTTACTTTGTCAGTTTGTAATGGGTCTGGAGCTGGCATGTCAGTTAACTGATAGTAGTCTCTTGTGAATTCATGTTTATGTCCCTATATTTAGTTCTTTCAGTTTCATTTTTCACAATTGACTCAGTCCTGTTGCCAACTGAATTTTACTGTTGTGACGATTGTATTTTTTTTTTAATTTATCACATTGGCTGTAGGGGGAAGGTTTGGGCCGAATAAAAATAGTTTAACCCCGCCGCAGCAGGTTTGCGCCTGTCCTAAGTCAGGAAATTTATTAAGCCTTTGTGTGTCTTGTCTTTTTTCTAGTTAGTTCACTTTATGTCTATAGGAGTCTAGGATGATGTTTATTTCGCTAAACTTGATTACTCTTTATTCAGGGGCCGACTCCGACCTACCGTTGGGTGTGGGGTTTTTTTCATTGAAGATCTTATGGTGGCTTTGAGTTGTTATTACTCCCCTTTGAGTCGTTGTCTCTTTGACACATTCCCCGTTTCCCTTCTTTTTTCTATACCTCTACATTGACAACTCTGGACGTCTGAAAACAAAAATTTACGACAAGCGTGATGATTTCGACTTTCCAATAGTGAACTTCCCGTTTTTGAGCAGTAATATTGCCACTTCTCTGGCATACGGCGTGTACATTTCACATCTCATTCGCCATTGTCGTGCCTATAGTTTTGTATTGCGATTTTGTGAACAGAGTGAAATTACTGCCTCAAAAACTTATACATCAAGGGTATGTTCAGTCACTGTTGCAATTGTCACTACAGAAGTTTTACGGTCGTCACCACGATTTGACAGACCATTACAATGTTTCTGTTTCACAAATGAGAACAGATATCATACTGTCTCAATTCGTGTTGCTGTGATTTGCCCTGATTTTGGGTTTATGATTTTAGAATTTCCCCTTTCCTTGTTCTTGCTTCGGTATTCGTTTGCCGATGTATGTAGATCTCAGTGAATGGAGTATTTTTGCATTATAATGTTTTCATAATTTTTTTTTATCGTTTCTGAGATATCGGATAACAAAATTTCAAATGACGAAGGAAGATTTTGACCCCAGACTTGTAATAACGACCATAAAAGCTACCTGGAAACCAAATTACACTACACGAAAACGCTGATTTGCATATATTTGACCATGTGGGCAAAGAGATGACAAAGGGTTGAACTTTTCTGCCCGAAATACTTGCAAACGTGTGTGCTAGTATTTAAATAAACCTTTAATTTGCAATAAAATACAAATCTGACAAATATTTGACAAATTAATCAGAAATATTTACATTACCTTGTCAGCAAAATAAAGGTGTTCAAATATATGCCAATAATTTACAACGATTTCCAACCCTTCGGGTTTATTAATGAAATCTTAACATTTACTTATTCAATTTACAAGGATATGGGCAGTTTTTAGAGACCTCCTTTTATGATTGCTCCACAATCCTAATCAAATATAATCAAAGATTATAGTTTTATTTACAATCATTTGCACCTTATTCTTATATATGCAAATATATTTCGTGTATTTGCAAATGATTACATATATGTGAATTTGTTTTTAAAAAGTAACATTTGCCCGATATATTTACTATGGTTCGGGCAGTATTTAGAGACCTCCTTTTATAATTGATGCACAATCCTAATCAAATATAATTAAAGATTACAGTTTTATTTACAATCATTTGCATCTTATTCGTATAAATGCAAATGTTTTTCATCTATTTATAAATGACTGCATATATTTGAATTAGTTCTTAAAAAGTAATATTTGCCCGATATATTTACTATGGTTGGGGCAAATTTAAGAGACCACATTTTACGATTTATTTACACAGCTTGCCAAATACAACCAAATATGACCGTTTTTTTTACTATCCTTTCTACACCTTATTGAGGAATGAAAATATATCAGATTAATTAACACATATTTCTTGTGATAAGGATTGTTTTTATATCATTAAAAATTGTCTAAAAAATTAAATTCGTCTTTGCTACAGCATGGATAGGATTTGAAGGCCAACATTTCTAATATATTTACAAACTTACTAAAATATATATTTTTTTTTTTTCGATCTTTCTCATACTGTTGACAGAAATTGCTAATCGGGGCAATACTTGTATTGATTAAGGACAGGGGTTCAGGACAAATTTTAATAATTCTATACTTTTACACAACAGCACCGATGCACCTTTTCACTCATCATTACAATTACAAAAACAGGAAAACAGCAAACACCTACAATGGCCAGGAACTACAATCACATGCCACAATTTACAAGCAAACTGCACCAGAAAAACAATAATGAAAACAAGAGACAAACATAAATAACGATAGGAACTCGGGATAGCCGGACTTGGTACCGGCACCAGCAAAAGCTGTTTATGATTCAAAATGTAAAATACGCTGATGCAGAGTTAGCACGTGAAAAACTTTAAAAAAATGTATTTGGTTTTCACCAACTTTTCTATTATTTATGGTAGTACCATTCATATAAATTAACGCCTTTTTTACCACCGAACACAAATGAGCTGATAGGATAATAATGTTAATAATGTGCAATTAGTCCTATAACATATGACTTCGTATTTTCATTCCATATGTAACGTTTATATCGGATTTTTTTCCATTTTTTATTTTCTTTTTAAAGTGAGACACGTTAGGAGTCAGTATATATGAAAAAGAAACAGCGCGAGGTTCTATATTGTAGGACTAAATGTGCACTGTGACTGGCATTGGTGATTTTTTTCATTTAAAATATATTTTTAGTTTTTAAAATTAACGATGTTTGCAACTTGCATTTGTACTGGTTATAGTAATGAATCATGATCTTGTACTTCTTATGAAGTTACGTAATACTTTACATACAAGTAAAACTAAACTGTTTATAGTATATATGTTAATTGTCCTCAGTAAGATGTTACGACATTCAGTAAGACCATGTTGGGCAAACATGTTGCTGCATGTACATGCGTTATATAGCTTTAAAATAAGACATAGTCCATAACAATATTTCCTAGCAAATAAAAAAAGAAAAAAAAGATAAAGTTACAAAATCCGATGAAAGCTTTCTAGCGAATCATACAGTAAATGACATAATACATTTATGGTGTATCATTATAGTCGGAGAGGAATCTCATTTTCTATTCAGTTGTAAACTAGGCTTAAAAAGGAACGAATACATTGATTAGAAACCTTTAAATTAAACTTTCGAAAAACCTTTCATTATTGAAAAAAGATTTTCTCCTCAATTAAATTCATACATGTATGTATATCGTATTTATGTGAAATTTACTATCTAAAAAGGTATTTGTAGGAAGAATGAGAATACTCTCCCTACATCATAGCCTTGTGTTTAACTTTATATGGTTCTTTGATTTTCGTTGATTCTTAAGATCATTTAGGTTCAACGATTTTTTTTGTCAGATTTCCCTCTAGTTTGGTCGTAGTGCTGCTGATGAAGCATATTAAAGTTGCCGAATTTGTCATCTAGCCCATTCAAATTATCTTCAGTATGCGTTTAAATGTAATTTGCAATCTTATTTGCATTTACTTCATATCCTCACATATAGTATTCAATAAAAAATACCGACGGTTTGTATGTTTACTTGAATTTATTGCTGTATATTAATTGAAATGTTGAAGTTATTTTGTAGTTTGTCACAAACACATTTAGTTTAATGACAATAAAGTATTTGAAATATTTGAAATATATGTATATCTTTGACCAAATAGGGTCCACGAAGGTCGAAGAGTCAGTCTTTTACTTTTTATACAATTACGTATAATTATTATTTTGTATTGCTTTTGCTTGCCACCGAAGGTTGCAATTTTGCAAATAAAGTATAAGATTTGTTTTTTTGACATTTGTTTTTAAATTCTCCATCTTTATACAGTTAGGTATAATATATCTATAAAGAAATGAGTTTTCTTGTATTTTAAGACTAACAAAATCACAAACTTTACATGTTCTATTTTCTCTACTTCATTTTTTTGTAATTCAGATGTATCAAAATGGCTATTTTTTCATTGCCAGGTAACAATATCCCAAATTTACAGATTATGAAATGACAACGAATCAGAATTTCGGGACAGAATGTTTTATAATCCAAAGAGAAGGCAGTCCGGTTGTAGATATCTAGATTCTGGTAGAACGAAGGTCCGATTTCTCAATTGGCCTATCAGTCCGAAAACGTTGAGCCAAAGGATAACAGATATTCGTGCGAGTTAATCGTACGTCAATCCGTTTTTTAATCAAAAATTGTCTGTTAGTTTTTTTTTCTGCAAGTGGATAAAAGATTACCATTTCCATATCTTGTGTCTTCACTTCGAAACAATATCATCTTAGAAACGGGCCTTGCAAGTCAAAGATACTCTTTAGTTTCATATATTTTCTGAACTTTCTTTCGACCGGCACCGAAGAAACTGGCGACTGAAGATATCCATATAAGACTTTCGCGAGAGAGACCCTTTATTAAACAAACATACGCAGTTATCTATAAATATTTTGTACTGGCTTATTGCACATATACAGACTATACACACTTATTCTACATCTTCTACGTAGGAGGAAATCGCGTCGCGTGCTACAGTCTATAGCATATATGCAACAATGCTTTTATAACAAAATAAAACCCCTAATTCAAAAATGGAGAAGGAGTTTGCGACGAAAGAAAACATGACGAATAGACAGACGGATGGGAAGACGGAGGAGTTCCACAATATTCCCGAACTTTCATTAGCTCCACGATAAGTTTTAGTTTATGGCAAAACGTTGAGCTTCTATATGTTAATACAAAACTTGCATTATTAAATAAGTTGCACATTCTCTTATATTTCCAAATACACAATCAATACTATATCACGCTTTTTAATTGCTCTCGTGAGGCTGTGTTTTTTTTATTCTTGCCTAATTTTGCGTCATAACACATAATGCACAAATAATTGGAAAGTTTATGAAAGTTAGTAAGATAGCTTCCTTTATCAAGCATACAATTTAATTCCATAAACGTTTGGGATGAAAAGTTTTTAAAATGTATATTTGTATTTTGTCATCAGTTTTCTCTTTCAACATATTTTAAACCAACGTGTATGTCTATGGAGTTGCACTATATACGGTACGAAGCAGAGTGCCTTTTTTCTGTTCGATGTATTCGGGTAATCTTCATCCCTTCGATTATACTTGCTCGTTGTTCATAAAATTAGTGTATTTCTGCTTAATATTTGTTCTATGCATTTAGTATTTGTTATGTCCTTCTATTTCTCATTATTTGATCAAATGAACAATTAATTGATTGATTAGTTTTACGTCCAGTGAACAATATTTCAGCTATATCGGGACGAGAATAGTTTATTAAAACAAAGGTGGAAGGGACAACTGGAGCAAAGAGTTTTGATTGCTTCAAGAAAAGGGGGAGAAATGGGTAGGGGCAGGAAATTAAGCACTCTGTTGAATCAATTGTGAGGCTCGAACGTCGGTATTCTACTCTTCCTTGCTCTTTGTGGATGTAAATGAAAGAAGAGACATTATAGACTAGGGATTGAAATTTGAATTTAATGTCTATGTGTGATAAAAGCCAGGCGCAAAACGGTCAAATTTGCAATATTCGGAAATCCTCAATTTTTACTAGAAAAGATACACAAGTTTTGTGAAATTGAAACTCATCATGACAAGTTTCTGGTTCTTAACATAATTTTAACCTAGACTTGTACATTTTTTATCAGCTCTTTATACCTACCTAACTGGAATCTGGAGTTGAGATGCATACAGTTGGGTGCAGTCATAACCTCTCACAAAATTATCTTAGAACTTTTCTAATGACTGCTCTAAGTTAACTTAGAATTGTTCTAACTCTAGAGCTGCTCTAGAAAAGTGTTCTAAAAGCAGTCATTGTCAAGAACTGTTCTAAAAGCAGTCATAAAGTAGAACTGTTCTAAAAGCAGTCATCGAGTAGAACTGTTCTAAAAACGGTCATAACCTGTTCTAAAAGCAGCCATGGTCTTCCGTATGACTGCTTTTAGAACTGTTCTAAGTTAACTTAGAAAATGACCGTTTTTATGACCATTTTTAGAGCTGCTCTCTCTTATGGCCAATTTTAGAACTGCTCTATTTTATGACTGCTTTTAGAACTGTTCTAATTTAACTTAGAAAATTGCCGTTTTTATGACCGTTTCTAGAACTGTTCTACGTCTGCTCTAAGTTAACTTCAAGATAACTTAGAATTGTTTCTAAGTTAACTTGGAGTTAACCTGGATGCGAGGTTATGACTGCACCCAACTGTAAGTTGTCGTGAAGAACGCAAATTTATTACAATTGACCAGATCTCTAGATATTCATAACCAAACTAATCATTTATCTTCTAATATTAACTTGCCATAGAAAAGTATATATTGACAATAATAATATAACACTTCGCTGGTCCCACGAAAGCAATTCGTTGCTTTTTGACCATTATCCATTACCCATAGTAACATCAATGATCAATACATTTAAAACTAAAACATTGTCTCTTTAGACCTGTAACATACATAATTAAAAGAGAAACACGCCAAAGAGCCATAGAGTAAAACTCACATGAATATAAGGCAAAACGAATTACCCATGACAAGATGTGCATCTTTTCTTAAATATATAGTTTCAGATGTAATGTTTTGAAGAAAATGGGATAAACAATTCAGCAATAGAGGTTTTTCTGCACTGTGTTCGCTAACATTCAAGTCAGTGCGTACTATTTAAGTGTTTTGGCTAGCATGAACAATAGGCAAAAAGGTCTATTCTTCCGGCAAAAAAATAAAATGTACAAATTATTCGATTTAAACAAAAACAAATACATTTTTCCTTTTCAAGAGCCATCAATCTTAATATTGATTTACCTTTACATGGTTTCCTTTTTACTATGATCATGCATTTTAGCGATATTGCAACTATTAATTTTTATCTTAATTCCAATGGCCGGAAAAATAGACAGTCAATTTTGTCTATTTTCCGGACAACTCTGAAAATTAATATATATATAGTATATATAAAAAAATAGTATATCTAAATTAATAGTATATAGAAAAATGTATATTTTCCCGGCCATAAAATAATAGATTCTCCAACAAATTATTTTCGCATTTATCAATTTCAAACGGCTTTACAATACATTAAACTAAATTTTATTTCACAGAAATTACAAATAGATGATTTATATAATAATATTTTATATTCACATGTTATCAAATTATCAAAAAAACTTTTATCCCTGTCAACTGCCTGAAAATAGACTTTTTTGTCTATTCTTCCGACTAGCCTGAAAAATGTACACTTCGTATAAGTATAATAAATCACTGTTGGCTTTCATACTACATCTTATTGGTTATTTTTTATGTATCAGTTTTACACGTACTTCGGTTTATGGACTTCCAACTGTTTTGGTTTTATCTGTACTGAAGAGATATAAGTTGTCGAAATACGTAATGCAGAAACAAAATTTACAGTTACTTCGGTATTTTGTTATTTGTCACCCATATCTCATGAGATGTGATTGTGTACATAAATTCGCTTTCTAATTTTATTTGCGATTAAAAACCCATATAAATCCACATACACATCCCTCCAATTAAAGAGAAAAAATTGGATAACGGGAACAATATTTCAAGTAAATTTTAAGTAGACAGTGCATGTGGCATTAATTTTTCTTGTAAATAGCGTGAATATTGTTTTATTATTTTTCACAACATCATGATAAAGAGACAAGGACTGGATAAAATATATGCAATGGTAAATGACAAGATATAAAGTTGTTTTGCGGACAAAATTAAGTTTCAGAGTTTGAGAGAAAACAACTCTACAATGACATTGTTTAAATCGTTTTAAAAGAAATAAACGCACAAGTTAACAGTTTAAAGTTTAAATCTGACGAAAATTTTTCAAAGATTTTTCTTTTGACAACTTTTATTCAATTAATCATAATATGTGTGTTGCAATTTCTTTTAGCAATACACATGCTTCCGTATTCTTTATTTTCGTTATTTCTATACACCGTGAAAGTCAAAACAAGAAATGAAAATAAAGAAGAACACCCCTATTCAGATGAATTCTCGGCGAACAGTTTAGGTAAGGATAGTGCGCGTATAATTGGTTTAGTCCGGTTGGATAATGTTTAGCCCGGTTGAGAAAAATGTAAACAAATCTCTTATTCTAAGTAACATTTGATAACGTTTTGTCCCGCTTCAGGATAAAGTTTAGGTACGGTTTCTGATATTTGAACATTACATTTACCTAAACATTATCCTATCCAGCTAAATAGGGTTGAAGAAATGTATATAAATAAGCAATAAATAAAGAACCAGCACCCTTTTCATAATGCATCAATACACAATTCAATAACTGTACAGAATGACTGATCATATATTTTGGAATACTTATCACTGGGGTCGAAGTGTGACGCGAGAGTAAGAATCTAAAAACAAAAAGGTACCAACAAACTTTCCATATAAACCAATGTTAAGAAAAGTTTTCAACAAAAATAATCAGGTAGATTACATACATGTGTCCACAATTCTGTGGTATGCACTTTGATCCAGTGTAGAAATAAAATTTTATGAGACTGTTTTGTCAAAGTGCTCTTTCTATAGAAACTATCTCTATATCTGTTTATTATTCATATAACATCTTAATGACTTTCCAATAGTGAACTTCCCGTTTTGAGCAGTAATATTCAAACACATCTCCGGCACGATTACAATGTTTCTATTTCACAAATGAGAATAGATATCCTTGGGTAGATTCAAAGTTTATTACCGGATAACTAAATACCGAAGTCACTATGAATTTAAATTCTGCATATGCGCATTTCGACAACTTATGTCTCTTCAGTGCAGATAAAATCTAAATGTTTGGAAGACCATAAACTCAAAGACTGACAAACACTGACTGTTAAAAATCGGACTTTTCACTGGCAGTGTGACGGGTGCCACGTGTTGAACAGATCATGGTTACCCTTCCGGAGCACCTGATGATACCTAATTTTTTGTAGGGTTCATACTGCTAGTGCTTTATGTGGCGTTCTTGGTTTATTTGTTTGGTCTTTGTCATACTGTCTTAATTCGTGCTGCGTGTGAATTGTCATTATTTTGGATTTATGATTTTAGAATTCACCCTTCCCTCGTTCTTGCTTTGGTATTCGTTTGCCGATATATTATCTGATTAATTTAAACGAGTATTTCAAAAACATGAAATATACACCTGTTCAAAATGTCATTACCTCATAACGACCGATTTATTTTGGCAGCCCATTATTTTTCCTTTCGTTTTTTTTTTTTTTTTTTTCAC
>MJUU01015226.1:30066-41098 GCA_002080025.1 Modiolus philippinarum | reverse complement strand
TAAACTCAGAAACCGTAACCGATATCAAAATTCTGAATGGGGGAAAATGTTTCTTTCATCTTCAGGATGATTTGTCATGCAAAAAAAATTTTTGGGGTCGCGACCCCGGTTACGCGTTTTTGACCCCCAATTTTGTCGATTTCTCAAAGTTATCGGAATTTGATGAAATTTGGTATCCAGGTAGCTTTAATGACCCTGATTACAAATCTGGGGTCAAAAAAATTTTTTGTCCGCCATTTTGAAAATGGCCGCCATTCGAAATTTTGTTATCGCGATATCTCGGAAACGATAAAAAATTTATGAAAACATTGTGTTGCAAAAATACTCCTCTGATAAAGATCTACATTTCTGGTTGGTCAAAAAAAAAATTTTCGTCCGCCATTTGAAATTTTGTTATCGAGATATCTCGGAAACGATAAAAAATTTCTGAAAACATTATATTGCAAAAATGTTCCTCTCATTAAGATCTATATTTTGTTCAATTGGATAAAAACTCTGCGATGAACCGTTTTTTGAGTTATAGCCCTTGACGCGTTTCGGTAAATCGTTTTTTTTTTGCGGATAACTTTTAAACGCTTACAGATAATATAGTAAACATATAGTTTAAAGTGATCAGCATGAAAAGACCTTCAATTTGAGTACCAGGTTGAAGGTCATCGGTGACCTTTGACCTTGACCTTTGACCTTGTTATCAGATGAACTCGGAAACTGTAATAGATGGCTGAAAAAGTATATCAGCAAAAATGTTCATCATGTCAAGGGCTACACTTGTCTCATTTGAATCGAAGCTCTCCGATGACTCCCTGAAGAGTTATTGCCCTTGACGCGTTTCAGAAATAGGTTTTTTGCGTATAACTTTTAAACCTTTACAGATAGTATGGTCATGTAACATATCAAATTAATCAGTAAGAAGAGACCTTCAATTTGATCCCAAGGTCAAAGGTCATCAAGGTCAACGGTCAAGGTCATAGCCAAATTTAGGTTTTTTAATCGTAAAATCTTTAAAACCATTAGAAATGGCTACTCTAATATATTGGAGACAATGTGCGTCTCATGAAGATGATTTTGAACATGTGACATGACAAAACATAACATTAAACACAACATTGACTGAAAAAGACCTTGCAATTGTTCTCTGAACAATTGTCCTTTTAATTATTATTATTATTCTTTTTTTTTTTCCTCTGCCATCAATGTTGTCGAACTGCTCTGACCAATCATGACCAAACTTGGTACACTTAACAAGCATTGGCCGGGCTCGACTCAGGTCACCCTGTGAACCGATTCTATTTTTAGTAACAGAGTTATCTCCCCGAATACGGTTTATCTTGTTATCAGATCTCCTCCTAAACCATAACCGATATCAAAAATCTGAGTTGAGGAAAATGTTGCATTCATCCTCAGAATGATTTATCATGCAAAAAAAAATTTTGGGGTCGCGACCCCGGTTACGCGTTTTTGACCCCGAAATATGCAAATTTTTTCAAAGTTGTCGGATCTTGATGAAATTTGGTTCGCAGGTAGCTCTGATGACCCTAATTACAAAAAGGGTGTCATAAAAATTTTTCGGCCGCCATTTTCAAAATGGCCGCCATTCGAAATTTTGTTCTCGCTATATCTCGGAAACGATAAAAAATTGATGAAAACATTATATTGCAAAAATGTTTCTCTCACTGAGATCTACATTTGATTCAATTGAACGAAAACTCTGCGACAAACCGTTTTTGAGTTATTGCCCTTGACGCGTTTCGGTAAATTTGTTTTTTGCGAATAACTTTTAAACGCTAACAGATAATATAGTAAACATATATGTTTAAAGTGATCAGTATGAAACGACCTTCAATTTGAGTACCAAGTTGAAGGTCATCGGTGACCTTTGACCTTGAACTTTGACCTCGTTAGCATATAAACTCGGAAACCATAATAGATGACTGAAAAATTGTATCAGCAAAATTGTTCAACATGTCAAGGGCTACATTTGTTTCATTGCACCGAAGCTCTCCGTTGACTCTCCAAAGAGTTATTGCCTTTGATGTTTATCGGAAAGTGGTTTTTTGGGTATAGCTTTTAAACCTTAACAGATAGTATACTCATGTAACGTTATCAAATTAATCAGTAAGAAGAGACCTTCAATTTGAGCCCAAGGTCAAAGGTCATCAAGGTCACTGGTCAAGGTCATAGCCAATTTTTGGTGGGTTTTTTATCGTAAAATCTTCAAAACGATTAGAAATGGTCCCTCTAATATATTGGAGACAATGTCAGTTTAATCAAGATGATTTTAAACATGTGAAATAACAAAACATAACATAAAACATAACACTGTCTGGGAAAGACCTTGCAATTGTTCTCTGAACAATTGTCTTTTTAATTCTACTTCTTATTCTTCCAATAATTCTTGTCCGAGCGATTATTTTAAAATGGCTGGACCAATTGATTTCAAACTTTGTACAAAAGTGGATCACCATCTGAAGTTGTATGATGCGCGTTTTAAATTTTCAAAATGGCCGCCATTTCCAAGATGGCTGCCAAAATACGTCAAAATTTCAACGTTGTCGGAATTCTACGAAAATTGATTTCTAGGTAGATTTTGAGGCTGCGAACAAGATGCAATCATCGAATTAGTTGTCTGGGGTGACATCGGCTATTGCTTGCAATTGCAAATCTAGTTGTTATTATTATTTGTAATTTTTCAGTGTTCCATTTCACATCATGGGAAAGTGGCAGTCATTGTACACACATGTTTCTCTTTTCTTTCTCTTTGTACTAATTATTCTCACGCAATGTACTAATCTAATTATCATACAAGTATCATGATCTTATCACATATTTTGTACTCATTAATTCTTTTAGCTTTCATGCAGTTAAACTCTATGTGTTTCTCAAAAGTCTTTTATGTCGGTAAGCCACTACTCAGCCTCATTCATTGGCTGCTTGTATGTATGCAGCTGGGCATCATTTTTTGTAACTTGCGCCATTTCGTAACGGACATTCGCTTTGATGAGACGGTCCCAAAAAAAATGGATTACAATGAGGATTAATATTACACTAAGTATATAGACAAATTTATATGAACAGATTTTCGTAATCGAATGTGTATATAAACTGAATACAGTCTTTCAGATATTTGATGAGGAAATCGGTAACAGTCTGTCAGATGTCGCATTAAAATGTTTAATAAGAACACCGGTTTCTATTTCGACTTATTATACAGACATTTTTGTAGTTGATACAGTTTTGGCTGGATTTACCTTTAAGAAATTTAATTTTCGTAAAGTGATCGCTTCGTAAAATGTTCCAATTTTCCAAGCTAGGGACGACAAACACTTTAGTTTATGTTTTAGTGCATTTAAAGATGTTGCGTTTCATTCAGAATTGAAATTATATTCGCAGTAACATGATATTTTTATGTCGTTTTTTTTCTCCTCCAATTCTGATTGAAAACACGGCTATTTCCTGCTATTGAATGAGGACAGTACAGAGATCGTAAACTATGTTCCATCCGATGTCGTTTATTTGTATGGAAACGGGGTGTCCGTTTCCCTTTTAAGTACATTGTTGTCGGTTGTCATTTGTTTCGGACCAACGGCTCGCCGTGAATTGCGGTTTTTCGATGATAATAGACGAGGAAGGCTATTTTGTACAATTATTTTTGTATAATAAAGGAATAAATTACTATATATGTAGAAACCATTTGATCACACCTATAAGGGTGTGCAAAGAAGTGCACCAAGTATAATCCATATATATAAATGGTTAGCATAGCAAAGATATGCAAATATTTCAATTTGCAATGGTAAACAAATTTTGTCTTTTAGCACCATCACTACTGTCCCATTAAAGAAATTGCAAACACACATATCTCTCTACATTTGAGAGGGTTGGTAAAGCTTTGTGGAAGTTAAAGTTTTACTAACTCTTTCTGTATCTAGTAATTCCTAATATTTGCTTCTTTGCACCCACGTCCAAATCAATAACTTTGCCTTTAATTTACACCTTCTGCAAATCAATCGTGGATGTTAAATTTTGTAACGCGCCTAAACATCTATATTTATCATATATATCATTACCATTATAAAATTTTGTAAAAACTGCAATTTCAGAAGGTTTGGAAAAAGTACGAAAAGATGATGATTTACTAACCACCACAAACCGTTTCCTCTGTCTAATATTTGCTGAAGAGATAAATGTCAGGCAAATTAAAACATTTAAGAACCATGTCAAATACAATGCTTTGGGTATAATTTGAGATATATGTAAACAAATGGCATATATTTCTTATTAAATACCCATTCAAACAGATACATTTGCGTTAGATTTGAACAATGTTGAAATACATTTGAAGCATAAACATTGTTTATCCCCACAAACGTAACATCAGTTACTGTAAACCGCGGTCTCTAAAAACTGCCCGTAGGATTATATAGATCAATAAAACATAAACTTTACTTAACGTAAAGCGAAGTCAAATAAATGTTATGTTAACGTTTTTAAATATATGCAAATTTTAACATTTGCATACGCGTAATAAACGTTTACACACCTTTGTAAATCTAAGATATCACGTAGTGTTAGGTGGAAATTTGATAACTTTGAAAAATCTGCATATTTAGGAGTCAAAAACGCGTAACTGGGGTCGCGACCCATCAGAAATTTGATATCGGTTACGGTTACTAAAAATAGCACAATATGCTTGCGTAAGTGATACCATCTTCAGCTATCAATTCGTCACCTGAAGTATATAAATGATATGTCGCGTATTGATTGAGCACGGCTGGCAGAAAAAAAGAAAAAGAATAATAATCCGAAGAATAACAATAAGGTCTTTCACGTGTGGTGAAAGACCTTAATAACGACAAAAATTTGTGGAATAAGTCAATTGATACAAAGCTGATACTGTTGATTTAGGGTAGATAAACAGCAATATTCACATATGTTAATGTAAGTCGGCACATTAGAAGAACTAGCCCTACTTACACAAAAACACTACGAATACAACACAAAAAAAACTAAAGTAGTAACAGAGTGAAATTAAACAAACAAAAAAAAACAACAACAAAACAAAACAAAACGAAGCGAAAAAAGACACACAAAGTACAAAAACAAAAAAACACAAAAAAAACAAAACAAAACAAAAAAAACAGAGTGGCATCAGGTGCTCCGGATGGGTAAGCATGAGTCAGGTGAACTCTTTATATACAATAACCAATACAAGAAATAATCATTGTCACATAGCTGATTTGTACAGACATATTATAGATATCAATTAATCGAATCATGGAGATTTGAATTTTGTATATCTCAAATTAATTATAGATATCTATACTTCTTCACGAATCATAAATATTAATATACTTGTACTTTATAATAATTCGCACTATTTATAATCATATATAATTTTTTTGATATTTTAAGTTAATTTATAGATATCTTAAATCATGTATTTTCTTATAATTATCAATAAATAGCGAATAAATTAAACGACAACTTTTCATATATATTGTTATTTTTATAATGTTCTACAGCAAACCATTGTATAATATGAAGCATTTGCTTTGTAGCCAAATTTCAAAGCAGGACTGTAGCAACCAAAATGCTAACGCCATGAAGATCTGTGTAGATTATTTAGGTATATTTACATTATATATATCTTCTTTAAACCTTAAATTCAACATTTTGGTTTGAGCTTCCTCTGTTGATTTTACTGAGTTGTAGCAGATATAGATAACTTATCAGCAGTCTCTTCCATAAACACAAGACGGTTAGCAATAATTGTAATTTACCTACCTTTTTTTGAAACGGTGCTGCTGCTTGGAAGCATCGGGAATAGATTTCCTTTCATTCAACAGTCGTGGATCAGCCTTTCGTTTTACAATAGACAAACCATTACAATCATTGCCACTACAACCACGAGGACCATTAACCATGATGAAAGAATTTGACGGCACACAGACTAGTAGAAGAATCAACAGAAAAGTTTTCTTGGCGTCCATGACTACAATTAATAATATCAGTCAACATGACTACAATTAGTAATATCAGTCAACATTAAAAAGAAGACAAATTATTGAAATTTCAATGCAATATCAAAGCAATTAAATTTTAGTCCATAGTTTCTTACCTAAGAAATAAGTGTCCACGAGGACAAAACATAATTAGGATTTACTAAGGCCTCGTGGCGACTTCAGGATGAAGAACAACAATAAAAGCGTTGTTTCATTGATAACTTTCACAATGTATTTGTAGAGACTTTGTTTCATGGTGAATAAAAGGATATAGAGTAAATGCACATGAGACAAAGTCTCTAAAAATACATGGTAAAAACAAGCAAAGGAACAACGCTTTTATTGTTGTTCTTCATCTTTGTTTCATGTACATTTACTCCATATTCTTCATTGTTCATACGAACATGCGTATACTGATTAAAAAATCAACACATTTCAGCATAAATAATAATTGCAGGGTTAGAATAATAAAACTGTGACAAACACTTCTCTATGTTTTACAAATAGTTTCTTTGACTTTTCTTATAAAAAGAAAAACACTTGTGTTGCAGTTCCACATTTAATCTTTTTTCGCATTATTTTTTATCAAAAGATGAAAGAAGTCAATATTCTACGTGTTTTAAGTTTTCATATTTGGAGCATTACTGCCAACACTCGTGTAGGAAATATCATTTCAGGACATTTGGGATTTGAAAAACTTAAAGCAATTGAAAAAGAAAGGAAATATATATAAAAAGACAGAGTCTACTTTAAAACTTTACGAAACTGATGATAATTTGCGAGACTACATTTAAGTTCCAGGAGAAAATTATATTGAAAATAGTTTATTGTTGGCAATGACATGCGTTTCAATGTTTCCTTAAATAAGTACATAGTTTTACGTGTCTGCAGTTTTTCAGTGTGAAAAAATAATTTAAGCTCCGAAATAATGCAAATATACAAGTTGGTGCTCATACTTTTGCCAATATACATTTTTACAAACATTTAAAAGGGTTTCAGTATAATATTTTGTTGTGATATATATATACATGTATTTACAATAACTTAAAGTACTCTTAAAGTATATCTATACAAATCTTGCACACAGTTCATATATTTGTCAAAGAAATTTCCAACACAACTGGATATTACATATTGTATTTTACATGTACTTTCACGTCTTGTGACGATCTTCAGGTGAATAGCTATAGTAGTTACCTAGTAACGTTTGTATGACGTTACGTTAATAGAACAACTGAGTAACGTTATAAATAGAAAACGAAAGTATAAGAATGGAAATCACATGTGAAAACAATAGGAAATTAAATTAAATTGTTTTACACTTAATGTCCGTTCAAAACCGCCTTGAATTTTTTAATAAAATTTCTTTCCTTTATTTCCCTTAAACAATAGCTGTCTGTCTTCATTTTGTAAAAAGGAAAAATAAAAAAAATATAAAATAATAAAATATAGTTTATTAACTTCAGCTTTGTTTTAATTTAATGGACATAAATATGCACTTTATTGCCTCATGTGTGTGTGTGTGTGTCAACTTCAGGATCTTTCTTTCATGTGTATATTATTTGGAGGAAAAACAATAGAATGTGGGCTAGACTTTTAAAACCAGATATACCCCGTCACAAAACAGATTTGTATATATGAGCAAATTGGAATCTTGGGAGGAGACAGTTCAGTTTAATAGCAATCAAGTTAGAAAAAATATTGAAAAAATGAATTTCTATCAGACAACTTACTGAACTTTTGAGAAATCTGAAAGTGAACATATCTACATACCTGTATATCCTATGGTTCGCAATCAAAGATATCCTACCAAACCTTTTATTTTTTGTATTCTTTAGACGACACTTTTAAGATAAGCAAATGTGCGATATCATTCATATTTATTCATGCATTATGTCCAATCAGATGGCTGCATAATAACACCGATTGTTGATTTAAATGTGTTTGAAGTATAGGATTTAATATAAACAAGTTTTCACATAAAACTGCACCGGGAATCAATTACTAGATAGACGTCAAAGAGAAACTGTGAAATTTGAACATTGAAAACTACTACACAACAGAGCACAAAATAATCATTACAACACAAATTATTGGTCAGCCCTGGCAGTGAAAGTTTGAAAACGCAGCACAACAAAATAACACAAACTAAATCAGATCTCAACCAAAAGCTGCCAGAGCAATCAGTACTAGAAGTGAGTAAGCAATTGATACTATATAAAAGTAATCAGTATCTACACAGTAATTCTGACTTCTCACGCTGCAAGTGGAAAGCCTGGCGAGTAAGCAGGTGATCCTATAGAAAGGCAATCAGTATCTACACAGTGATTCGGACTTATCACGCTGTAAGTGGAAAGCCTGGACATGTTTTTTTTTTCGTTTAATACCGTATTACTTATTCAAGTCTGGGTGACCGAACAAAACCGGAGTATATAACATAAAAGTGTATCTGACATCTGACTGGCTGTACAATAACTATAAGAACCTCACCCCTCAAATTTATCAAACAGGCCTTTCGCATTT
This sequence comes from Modiolus philippinarum, assembly GCA_002080025.1. Taxonomy (NCBI): domain Eukaryota; kingdom Metazoa; phylum Mollusca; class Bivalvia; order Mytilida; family Modiolidae; genus Modiolus; species Modiolus philippinarum. The sequence continues at coordinate 32,573 of MJUU01015226.1, read as the reverse complement.
GTTAATAGAATACACATCTAAAATACCTTTCTGGACGTACAACAATTAAAAAAGGCACGAATTTTAAATTTGGTAAAATTCAGCTTTATTCTTATGGATCTTGTTAAGTTCGTGAATATTTTACGAAAGGATATGGAGTAAATAATCATGAGACCATAACACATATGTTCACTCCAACTGCAATAATTTTAATGAGCTGTATGGCAATTTCGGAAATTAATTCCTCATCAGCAGCACTAGAACCCAAACTAAGGAAAACCATAATTTCAAAAATGTTTAAATGCATAAAACCAAACGAAATCCGAATAATCAGTAATATGAAATATATAGCTAAGGACAAAACTACGATGGAGGGAGTTAATCCTTAGGGTTTAGAATTTACATAAATTTAGATAATAGTAATTGAACAAAATGTACACATGAGATATAATCTCATGTACAAGTACACCATATCTAAGAAAAATAAAGAGTATACATCTCTACCACGGGGAATTGTTTTACCAACTACACACTGCAATAGAAGGCAAACTCCTCTATTCAATATTTTACGAAAGGATATGGAGTAAATGAACATGAGACCATAACACATATGTTCACTCCAACTGCAATAATTTTAATGAGCTGTATGGCTGTGAAGTCAATGTTCATTTTGTTATATGTGTATTCATTTTTTCTTTTCTGGCCCTATTCATATTATGTGTTTGTTCCTAGGTGTTTCCGATGCTGTTATTTGCCTTGTATTATTCGTTTTAAGACTAACAGTTCGGTTCTCAAGTCTTCATATCCAAGATCTATAGAATTTAGCACAATATTATACGTCTTGGTCATACTGGATTTAAGATTGCACCGGTTTTTTTTTTTTGTTTTTTTTGTTTTTGTTTTTGTTTTTTTTTTTTTTTTTTTTTTTTTTTTTTTTTTTTTTTTTTTTTTTTTTTTTTTTTTTTTTTTGTTTTTTTTTTCCGGGGTTGGGGGGGTCCGGCCAGGAGATAATCATTGTGATATTTGGTCGACAAATTAATACACATTACTTGCAGTTTTGCCAATTAAGCATTCACTTGTGTAATAATATTTAAATTTCTCAGTGTATTGAATTACTGGTAAACATATTTTGTCTGTTTATTTCTTGTATATCTTACGGATAACGTGATGTTACAGGAAATAAAAATATTATATTACATCAATTAAATGTTACACAAAAACATACGTTTGGATACTATATTTGAATAAAATGTTACATAATAACATACGTTTGGATACTATATTTCATAACAAAATTACAACTTTGAACACGTAAACAAAAAGGCACTGTGGGCAATGCTTATTCGATAAAGTGTGGTTACTGAGTGTTTAAAACGCTATTTTTGGAAATTGTTATTGGAATAGTTCCAACGACTGAGTATCTGTACTCTGTTGAGCCTGCAATATCGGCAGCAGTATAGTTTGCGAGAGTTATTGTCAATCCATTGGCAACTTAATTTTCAAGAATAAAAGCATGGTTTTCAGCTTGATGAAAAAAAACGTATACGTTGAATTAATTTTATTTTCTTCTGAAATGTTCCTGGTAAAGTTTTCAATGGATTTATTCTCTATTATTGAAAAAATATTCATATTATTTCACTTGTTTTTCCTTTCACAAACTGCAGGAGAAATAGAACAAAACTTGTTCCCAAAATAAGCAAAATTCAGATAGTTGTTAAGTCTTTTTAAACTTACTGGAAGTGCTCAATTTTTATCAACAAAATATTCTTATATGATCACATTTTTACAGAATAAAAATCATATTTAAACCATGACCCACAGTAAGGAGTATCGCCCTCATCTCCCTCATGCATAGCTCTGTCCTTAGCTGATTTTGACATTTATATCCTATTGGTTTTTTGTTCTCTATCAGTTTTTTAACATCTTTGAATTAATGGTCTTCCAAATGTTTAAACATTATCTGCACTGAAGAGACATAAGTTATCGAAATGCGCATACTGTAAACCGGGAAATTTTTGCGGCTGTTTTATTTTCGCGATTTTCGCGTTTGTATTGGAAGCGCGAAAATAAAACGGCGCGAATATACTTGTCTGTTATTGAGGTCAATTGTCAACAACTTGGCAACACGAATTCAAAACTGCGCGAACTAAAATCCTGTCAATTTACCGCGAAATAAAGACGGCGCGAAAATTTCCCGGTTTACAGTGTGCAGAATCTAAATTCACAGTAACTTTGTTATTTGTAAGAAACAAATTTCTGGTATCTCAAATATACTAGTGTATATCATGTCGCTTACACTTCAACAATAATTCTTGGTAATATTGAAAATTCTTGATAACATTTAAGTGATTTGGTCATGCAATAAGAATAATATTCTTAAACAAACATCAGGCATTAGATCTAAATACTAGGAAGTAGGCTCAATGCCAAAATTATTCTAGGTCTTAGGTATAATGACTAGGCATTAGCTTAATGCCTAGGATTTTAACTTAATGCCTGATTTCACCCTATTACGCTAACATATATAT